>JAUTDX010003101.1:0-35777 GCA_030844895.1 Ambrosia x helenae
TGTTACAATGGATGGTGACACTTATGTTTGTTATATTTTTTAAATAAAAGAAAGAGTACAATCTATAAAATGAATAAAAAAACCATATGATAATTTTATATGTCATGTTAGAGATATCAAGCAGTCAAGCAGTCAAGCAGTCAAGCAGTTAATATCATTCAAAAACGTTTTTTTCCTAAATTGAAAGTCTAGATGTCCGTAGGGTTTAAAGAGTAGAGGCCATTGGAGCTATCCGAGGTCGGTTATTATTAAATTTTTTTCTTCTAAAAAAACTCGAATTGAATGAAGCTTAAACAAGTTCGAGACATGGTTTAGTCATACGAATGTATAAACAAAGTAATTAATTAGAGCTTCCACAATGGGGAGGTGGATTGGAATTTACAAATTAACCGCCATGTCAGTATGCCACATCATTCCAAACCATAATTCTTCCGACCGCACTTTTTTTCTACAACTAAAACCATTCAAAGCATCCACCTCTATCACCCACTTTTCCCCTTGTTTAATTTATACCCACACACAAAAAAAAACTTATTTATTTATTTATTCATTCTTAAAGTACAAAGGGGCCCCACCTCAACCCGTCCGCTAGAACGAACATGTTACTTTGGACCGCATGCTACAAAGGGAGGATGGCATGGGGTGGTCCGTCCGGTTCCTTTGGTCTTTGGACCCGTCCGGTTGCCACCAGCCCACCATGCATTGTGGAGTCTTTCGCAAACATATTGCCATCTCTCTCAACCTTTTCACCTATAGTGCCACTCTATCCCCATTTTCAAACTAATGCCATCGCCATTACTAATGGCGAAATCAGACAAGTACTTACACATTCCTTTACATAAAGCTGAAAAGTTGGATAAGTTATGATAGAATAGTGCATTTCGCCGTTACCAATGGCGAAATCTGCCATTTCGCCATTAGTAATGACGAAAGTAATCTTTCTTCATTGCTAACAGAGAAATGTGCAACTTTATTAATTAAATATGCAAAAATGCGTTAACTTCTTAATCTCTATGTTACACATTTACAAATTTCATCACACGTCCACACATTTATTTAGGCCAAGATAGTATCCATAAAACCTAATCCCAACAACATCTTGAAGTTAAGTCTTACAGATTAGCCGAATTTAACAAAATCGCAAATGTGTTTAACGTTGTAACATATAAAAGTGTGTTGGAAACATATTTTCACATGTTTTAACCTAGAAATTTTCCATCCAAAAATACATTTGAATTCACCAAAGATCTAATAACATTCACGTATCTATATATTTATAATTTTCACAAAATTATAGAAAAAAATGTAAGTTTTTCTTACATTTGCATTCTTTATCAGCATCTCTAGAATAGAGATAGGGTTTAGAGAACTATACTAAGGGTAAGGGTTGTTTGGTTGATTAAGTGCTGAATCATTAAGATGGTCTGAATGGTTTAAAGCTCTGAATGGTTAAGAGCTGAATCATTTAACATCTCTTATTAGCTTAATGGTTCAGCACTTAATCATTCCATTCAGATGCTGAAACAAACAGTCTGAATACTAAATGATTCAGACCTGAATGTTAAGAGGCTGATTAAGAGTCTACCAAACAACCCCTAAGTCTATGAGTGTTGAGCTCACTATTTATCTCCAAATACATATCATTTTGTAAATGTATGAAATCATGAGAAAACAAAAAAAATAATTGTTTGTGCGAATATGATGTTAGAGTTATTAAAGAGTAAACATAGTTTTAGAAAAAAAATTTAAGTTAGAGTGATAGAGATTGAGTAAACGAGCTATAGCTTAATTGACCTTTGAAAATGAAGATAAGAGTTTGAGTCTATTTTGCCTCAAATTTGAATCCGATTGTGAGGAGTCTTATTTCATTCGGCCTTCGTGCGACGAGTATTTCTGAAATTGATGTTTTATAGACTTGAGTTGCTCAGTTGACAGCCATTTATCAATACTAACCTACTGACAAGTCATGCATTATTTAGTTGACCGTTAAAAAAACGATAGAGATTAAGAATCTGATTCTATGAATGTTTTAAACGTATTTAGCAATTATTGTTTTTTGTTTAGCAAATACTAAATAGAAGACACGACCAATGTCCGCATTGACCAAAATGGCAAAAGTAGTCCCTTAATACTCGCGCGTATGTTCAACACACTCTCACATCCTTCCACGCGCCTACACACCTCCATCATTTTCCACTACACTAAACCATCCGTAACATACACGCGCCTCTCATGCAAGTAGGCACCAAACACCCTTAGACCAGCTGAGCGTCTTAAATACGTCTATTTCTTTCTTTTTTTATAAATAATTTTCATTTTTCCCTAAAATCATTATTACAATTTTTCTTCTATCTTTTCACTTTTCCCTCTCTGTGTTTTTGGAGGGAAAAATTCTAAATTTTTGAAGGTTTTTGATTGTCACTTAATAATCAGATTCCAACAATCCCAGCTCAATTGTACAAATTTTATATTTATTTCATCTTTTTTTTTTTTTAAATGTTGTTTTTCAATCAGTTATTGAGCTGAAGTGTTTATTGAGCTGAGATTGTTATTGAAGTTGAATCAGGTATTGTGGTTTGGACTGTGATTAAGTTTAATTAGTTGTTTTTTATGTGTTAGTGTAGCTGATGATTTTTTGTTTTGTGTAGGGTTTTTAGGGTTTTGAAATGGCGGTTTTGTTGTTTGTTGTTAAATTAGGGCCAATTTAGACTTTAGTGTTTACTTAGGGGGGGGGGGGGGGTATGCATGTGTAGAGCCAATTCAAACTGAACCGAAACCGTTGGAATCGATAATCAGAGGAACCGGTTTGAGTGTGCTAGAAACTGTAGGTTTGGGACTGGTTTGGAATCGATAATGAGGGGAATCGGTTTGAGTGTGCTAGAAACCGTAGGTTTGGGACCGGTTTGGAGATTGTTATTCTTTAATTCAAACCGGTTTGAACCTAAAACTGAACCAGTAAAAAAGATCAAACTGCTCAATGTTGGGAATTCCGAATTAGTGAAACCGACTTGGCTTGCAAGGCTCAAGGAGGGTTTTAAGGAGTGGATAATTGTAGATGGTTTAAAACGTGATAAGGAATTAAATTATTAGCAGATTGGGATTTTCTATTCAAAAAGGGGTGGCGGCGCAGCTTGTTGCCCGCCTACCTACCATCCTTATGTAATTTACCCTTTTTGATCAATGGATTTCGAGTATTAATTAATTAGTGGATAATTGTCTCGCTTCCTATGCGTGTTTGGTTAGGAAGTGTGTTAGATAATTATTGTGTGGATTAATTAATAGGAATCCTAATTATAGTATAACGTGTTAGGTTAGCTATATATACCATAGTTTTTACGCTCCTTTGATTATCGATTGGGACTTGACTCAAAGCTGGTAAAAAAATCAGGTCAAAAAACCGACAAAAGCCGAAGTGGCTTTGGACTTTTTTTGTTGACCAGCCTGACATGTTTTAGGGTTTGAACTCGATTTGTGCACCTCTATGCATGTGCCGTTTATAATAATAGGATGTGCAGCAAGTGCCGAGCTTAATGTCACAAAGTTTTAATGCTTCCTTGTGACACATGACCTTTACTAAGTTTAGCCTTATTCATGAATCATGATATTTGTAGCGATTCAAAACGATATGCAGTAGAAATGCAAGATTATGTGAACACGAGAATGATTGGTCAAACTGTGTCTTCACTGTTAGAACATTATATGTTAGATAGTTCCATACATTTTTTTTTCAAGTACATGTTTCAAGGAATTAGGAATTTCTATGGAAATATCCATGTAGTATCCAATAACTCTGCGCAAATATGGAACTTTTCGGAATCCTTGAGTTTTAGTATGTATACTCTAGGTGGGACGTGACATTAAGCTTTCATTGAACATGCATTTTTCTGCTACTCTTGGTTTCAAAAAGCGCGAAGCGCAGAAAGCGACGAGGTCTAAAACCAGGCGCAAAGTGCAAAAGCAGTGGGCTTTTCGTACGCGAGGCTCAAGACGATTATATAATTTTTTTTATATATGCTATAGGTTTTTAGCATCATTTACCCAAAATACAGATACAAATAAGGTTTATATATGATTTAATTCAAATATACACCCTTTTTAGCTACATGTATAACAATTCTAAGCACAAAACACCCCGTGTACGAAAAGCGCGCTTTTTTGGCCAAAAAAGCGCGTTTTTCTTGCGCTTTTCGTACAATGCTCGCCTAGTGTTACATAAGGCGCACAGAGGAGCGCCTAGATGCGCTTTGCGCTTAAGCGTGCTTTTTAAAACACAGCTGCTACTTATATATGTATTATCAGTTTTTTGCAAGTATGTAGTGGTGAATTTCATGACATGAGTAAACTGTAAAATGTGTCATTTGTAGGTGAATTGTCCGTAATTCTTATTTCAAAGACTTGTGAAGGCTGCCATAAATATGTATTTTGTTTGTATATATGTTCTTGAAAGCTATGTTGCATAACGTTTGTTTCGATATGTTATTGGTCCTATACATGGTTTTACTTTACCACCAGAGATGATAATTGCAGCTAATTCGTTTTGTATCTTGATGTTGGGAACTTAAGGATGTTCAGACAGAGGGAGATCGGAACTTGTAAACATATCTACTAAAATTTGAAGTTGACAAGTATCTAGACCGCGATATTCTTCAAGTTTGAAATGCAAACAAAGAAAGTAGCAATGGAAGAAATTCTTCAAAAGCGATCGGGAGTCCAAAGTTTCAAGACATCAGAAGAAGGTTGCGGAAGATATCAAAAACCAAGAGAACAAAGTATCCGAGATAATTACATCTTCTGCTAGGAAACAAAAACCTGGTAAGTTGATTATTTTAACTAGAGGTGTCACTCGTGTTGGGTTGGTGGGTTGAATTCGAACACGACCCATAAATGTGTTGGTGGGTAGTAATAATGAGTTAAACAGGTTGGGGGTTTGACTTGTTTAATTAAACGGATTAAATATGCCAATAGGAACACGGGTTGTTTATCAAACATATGGGTTAGAATGTTAGATATGACAACCCAAAACTTGATTATTTTCTTATCGTGTCTGAAATTGCCACCCCTTCATAACCTGCTGTTTTGTAGTATCAGTAGAGCGTGTTTGGATATCCGTCATAACAACTGATTATCTGATTCTTTTAATTTAAAGTTTTAATACTAATAACTGGTTTTTAGTGTTTGGATAAAGTATTTTTTAGTGGTTAAATAATCATTTTCAATATGTGCTGTAGTAAAAATGACTATTTAAGAAATAGTGTAATTACTTATTTACCCCACTCTTTTTACCCACTTTCCATTGTTATCAAATACTATTTGGAATTTTAGTTACTAGATTTACACATGATAATGTTTTTAAAGATCAAATAAATTTGTACTTGTTTATATAAAAATACATATGGCAGTATAGAAAGACATAGTTTGGTTGTTTTGTGACTTCTACTATTTCCTAGAACAACTTTGTTGGGTTAATCGGGTTGTTATTGTGTCGCGGGTCACCGGTCCAGCATACGAGTCGTGGGTGATGGTTATGGGTCATCCTATTTGGTCTTTGGTTGACCAGAAAAGTAGGGGTTGCATATTACCGTTGGGAGAAGAAGCATGTTTACCAAGTCTTCATGCAGAAGTAGTATTTTCTATTATGCATGTGTTTTGTTTTTTTTATAAAATAGTCTGACCCATTCTTTTGTCTCCACACTTTATGGTGGAAGTAGTTTATATCCGTTGGTTATTGTTGCTATTTTAGAGGCTATGTAGGTACTATATATATCTGTATGTTTATTGAATAAGAGTAACCTTTTCATTCATATAGCTTCTCCTACTTTACATACATACAGTGTACTAACGTGAGTGTATTGAGTGTGTATTTTGGGGCCTGAACCAACACGAATTTACACGCTCTAGCAACCTATTAACAGATTATTACAACTTTAAAAGTTCTAACAGCATAAAGCACATCCAAGAACACTGTCTTCTGCTGCACTTTTTATCGCAACTGATTGTCTGATTGTTACGTTCAATATGCCATTAGCCCATTATCAGTGATGGAATTTATATTGCTGCAAACAGTATGTAATAAATTGGCAATCATGGTTCTTAAATGTGTTCAGGATTGTGTTTTTACGGGGTAACTCAATGTATTTGTAAACACCAAAGAGCATTTAGCCCAATGGTACGAAGGTGTTGTGTTGAAATGGCGCCCTCCTAGGTGATGAGGCTTCATGTCCCATTGCGGGGCAAATGGTGTACATTTAGATTGCGTTAAAAAAAAGAAATCTTGTAAACGGTTCATATACGTGGTGTTTTCTCTTGGGACTTTTTAATCTTTCGTTTCACTTGGGGACCATAAAATTTAAGTGCCATATTGCCATATGTATGTCTATTGTAATCAGCAGCAGCCACCTGTACAAGGAACATCAAGGAAACTGTTGATATGAGTCATATGGCTAATTTAAATGCTACACTATGTTCGGACAACGATTCTTATCTTGCAGTCAACATGTCTGTGGATTCTGAGGTAATCATATTTATATCATTCAGTTTCCATTCTAATTTAACATTCATCAACATTGCATCAATTGCTTCTTAATTTGTTGCAGCATTCACATCCCACTCTTTATTCTTATTTATATATTTTAACTAAAAACCGATATTCCGTAAATTTATCCCTCATTTTTTAAATCACTCCCACATCCCGCTCCTTTTCCATAAAAATATAAGGATTTATTATAGTTTTCCTTAAATATAAAAATTCATTATCGTTTTCCTTAGAAATCTATGGATACGGTATAAGGATAAGGAATGAGATGGAATAGGATGTGAATGCTCTTAGAGAACACTTATTCTCACTTAAAAGTGTGACTCTTTTAGGAAAGAGATTATAAGAGTAGGCAAACAGTATACTTGGTGCTAATATTAGTGTTATTAGGGGTGTTCACGGTCCGGTTTTCGCGGTTTTTATATTAAACCGTGAACCAAACCGCTATTAACGGTTTTTTATTATCAGAAACCAAAACCAAACCATTGAAATTCAAAACCGAACCAAACCAAACCGTTAGTAACGGTTTGGTTCAGGTTTGGTTTCACGGTTTTGGTTTTGTTGTATCTTTTTTTTAAATGTGTAATATACAAAATACAAAGGCCATACAAAATTAAATATATGGAAGGCTACCAATAGCAAATTGTTTAAAAAGCTACATAAAATAGGATGTGTAGTGTAATAGCTATCCAAATACACACAAAAATATTACAAAATGGAAAAGTCCGAAGAGTTTTAACAAGCATCCTGAACACATTAGGTGCTTTCAGGTATCATCAATTGCAAAAGAATAAGATACAAAAAACCCAACAAACCACTTCTCATGTATGTAGTGCTCATAAAAAACAACCCACAAAGGTAAATACAAGAAATATAGGACAAAACAGATTTTAAACCAGTAAATATCAGCTTAAACAAACGCTTTTTGTATTCAATATTCACTTCATACATATAATTCACAAAACCAATAACTCAAGGCAGAAAATTCTAAACCAACGATTTGAATTCAATAAACCAAATGTCTCAAATTAAGAATTAATGAAACCGATATGATTTATTTGAAAAAAAAAAATAGAATTCAACTTAACGGTCCGGTCCGGTTTTATACGGTCGGTTTATGGTATAAACCGCAAACCAAACCGTTCACTACGGTTTGAAAATTTTGAAACCGACCGACCGAATGTAAAACAAAAAGACCAACCGTGAAACCGAACCAATAACCGGTTTGGACGGTTTCACGGTTTTAAACCGAACCATGAACACCCCTAAGTGTTATTATTATTCTATTTTGAAAATTTAAATTTCTAAATCCCTTGTTACTAAAACAACCATAAGCTACTCTATTTTATGAAAATGTATATTACAAATTACGGAAGGCTTAATGATAGCGACTTGATATTTCTGATGGTTCTAGTTAGTTTAATTTGATATGATAAGCATATTTGATATTTTTGTAGGCTTTAGTTAGTTTGGATATTTCATATTTTGATATAATAACAATCTTTTAGACTAAAAGATTTGATATGATAAGCATATTTGATATTTTTAAGGTTATTTCTTTGTAAATAATGGTTCTTACAAGTACCTTTTTGATATGCTGTAGCCATGTAACGTAACCGAATCTTTTGGGAATGGAACTATATTTTCTCCCAGCTTCCACAATTCCAGACTGGTGAAGGAGAGAGTGCAGATGGAGGTAAATAGTGAGATTCCAGTTTTATTATATGAAATTATTTTATCCTTTTAACTCTTTATTTACATACATTTCTGTTTGGCATTGTACTTGTCTTTTAGTCTTGTATGCAAGAAATTGTTTTCGATTCCAATGACTACTATAGATTTTAATAAATTTTTTTATTATCTGGTTATATATGAATGGAAATGAATTAATTTAATAAATGAAATATGGATATACTTCTTCTGTTGTATATAATGTAATGCTGCTATCTTTTCTTGTGATACAGATTTAGGATGTGGTCTGTCAAGTGAAGTTTCCGCCATATACCAATGCATGAAACAATCAAAGTTTGAATGTGTCGATGAAGATGATCATGCTCATACGCCATCTGATATTCAAATGGATGATAATGAATATGAAGAATTTGATGAATTCGATCCCTATTATTTTATTAAGAACTTGCCAGAATTAGCGTCAGTGGTGCCATCTTTTAGGCCAGTGCTACTACCCAAACAGACACGGAGTTGCCCACCAACTACTCTTGTCTTAGACTTGGATGGTTAGTATTTCTCTTGACCTTCTGCTTATATATGCTACTTTTTTATTTATAAAATGTTAGCAGTAGAAACTTATTAAAGGCCACCCACTTACTTACGAATGAGTCTATTTGGGTCATGTTCTATCTCTAACGGGTCAAATGGGTTAAGCAAAGAATCAGTTTAAAGGGAAATGGGTTGAAAGTCTCTCAAGGTGTATTAATTATACACAAAGTCTCCTATATTGTTACAGTTAAAATAGATAAAATTTGAAATAATGTTAGTTTTGATATGAAGTTTGCCACTTGTTTATATCTTTTAATAAACAAATGTTTAACAAAAGATGTCTGGCATTGACTCGATCCATACGAAATTGCCTGTCTTAACCAATTTTTATTTTGCCTGCCTCGATCCACACATTTTGCTTGCTTCTAAAATTGTGTTTGTGACCCTCATATTGCTGACCCGGTACCCTCTGCTTTTGGTTTTTTTTGCCAAACACTTTGTCTTCTTTGAGGTTCAAATTTGAAATTTGTTGATTCATAGTCAAACGGGTCAAATTGCAAAAGTTAGTTAAAAAATGCAGCAGTTTTCTGGGTTAAACTGGTCAAAAGTTGCCTAACATGTATTGAAAGGGGAAGTTATATACTCATATGTGGTTATGTGTTGCTAAGGCTTTTTTTTTTTACAATTGTTGCCTTCAAATATATATATATGTACATAAGCACCTCTTCGGTTTCTTTTGGCTCCACCCATCATGTGTGCTCCTAGTTGTACATGATTCATCCGTAGTTTTTAACTGCTTAAGAGTGTCCTAAATTGTTTTATTTCTTACTATTTTAATAATACATTTTTTTGTAATCACATAATTCGTTAATTATTTATAAAATATGAACAAAAAGTTTGGTGGGTTGGTCTGACCCGTTTATTACTATTTTATACAAACCATTGAGTTTGCTTCTGTTTGTTTTGGTAGAGACTTTGGTTCACTCCACACTCGAACCGTGTGAAGATGCAAATTTCACATTTTCTGTCAACTTTAACTTTGAGGATCATACAGTCTATGTTCGTTGTCGGCCTTACCTTAAAGAATTTATGGAAAGGGTGGCTGGTCTCTTTGAGATTATCATATTTACGGCTAGCCAAAGCATATACGCTGAACAACTTTTGAATGTTTTGGATCCAAAAAGAAAAGTATTTAGGCATCGTGTTTTTCGCGAATCTTGTGTTTTTCTAGAAGGAAACTACCTCAAAGATTTATCAATTCTTGGTCGTGATTTAGCACGTGTTGTCATGATTGATAACTCTCCGCAGGTATTTAACTTTCTCTAGTTACATTGTATTTGCTATTAAGTTATCAAAACTAATATCACGATATAGTATAAGTATTTAACCAAAACAACATGTTGATTAGCAAGCAAGTCAAAGTTTTGATCTCTAACATCATATAACGCCTTAAACCACTTTTGCTTTAGGCATTTGGATTTCAAGTTGACAACGGCATACCAATAGAAAGCTGGTATGATGACCGTACGGATCAAGAACTGCTTACTTTATTGCCATTTTTAGAAAGTCTAGTTGGAGTTAACGACGTACGACCATTAATCGCCAAGAAATTTAACCTCAAAGAGAGAATTGCTGCAGCAGGTTGTTCTTTAGCAGAATCATTTGAAAGGTGACCAGTCATTCAAAAGAAAGTGAATTGGTGAATAACATAAAACAATGGAAGGTGTAGTGTCTGTTTTTTAGTTTGATTTTGTTGAGTTTTTGTATCTCATCCTTGTAGGTTTGGTATGTGTTAATTTAATTGCTTTAAATAACAATGCATTTTAAAGCTAATTTCGTATTTTTGTCTTTCTTATACTTTGAAATTTGCCCTAAAAACTAAACAATTTAAAGAAAAAAAACATGTGATTTTGGGACAGTTTCAACCAATAAAAGTTGATAAAACTCCAGTAAGTGGTTATGTATGGTTTGTTTTCTTGGTTTATGTTTTGAGAAAGTTATGTTTTTTCTTGGTTTATGTATGGAAAACTTTTGGTTTCAGTCACAGTGTTCAATTTAGTTTTCTTTTGTTTGTTATAATCAATGCTTGTAGCACCGGACTAGAACGTTGGTCCTGGACTCCTTAATAGTTAATACGGCAGGTTGGCTATGCATCTTGAAACACTTCTATATATTCTAATATAGTTTTTAATTAATAAGATTTGATTGTTTCGAAAAAAAAACTGCTTTGATTTTCAAAACATTACTTGTAAAAAAATGAAGAACAATCAGGTTCAAATTATGGTATATAAAATTATGCTAGTCTGTATAGACGAAAACCATGTCGTCTTCCTTTGTGAAAGAAAATATAATTCAAAGGTGTTTTTTTTACCGATACACTACCCGTAAAGGTGTGTTTAGAGTAGGGATGAGCAAATGGTATCGGGTACCAATAGCCAATTTCTCATACCAAACTATTTTTGGTATCAATACGGTACCGAATTTTTGGTGCTTTTGGGAGTGTTACTTTCGATACTGATATTGTACCGATTTTGCCTTCAAATACTGGTAGCGAACTGGTACTGTACCGTACCGTACCATACCAACCGAACAGGTACCGTACTGTACCAAGCATTGCTGGTATTGGTGCTAAGCTCATCTCTAGTCTAGAGGACCATACAATGACCAATCATATCAATCATTTCACCTTCTAAACATGCAATTAGGTTTTGGCGATTCCCGATCAACATACAAAGGCATGTTAACGGGCTTTAGCCAGGAGGATTCCTTGCAAACATGCTTGTAGCACTAGCACATGACAATTCATTGCAACGAACATTCAACACATCACGAGTCATTGTTAATAGACTTATAGCCCTGAAAATCTATAAGGATTGATTAGTAGACCAAGGAATGTTTGTTCAAAATTCGAGTCATGTTTGGTTTGTTTCTATAGCCATACTAGCCATAACTATAACCATAATTAAAGGTAAGTACACATATTTTATTTCGGCGTTTGATTTAAGAAAAAAAGCGGAATTGACAAAAGAAATTGCCACAAACAGCCATCTGTTTGTAAATAATTTGTGGGTACCCTAGGTAGTCGGGACATCTGTTTGTTAGCCATTAAAAGAAACAGCCATTTTATTATCAACACTCAATAGCAAACATTGTGCAACGGTTTCATTTCATGAACGACGTCTTCTGCATGCTACACTAACTAAACCCTTATCTAACCATGGTTAGGTCTATCTCTAAACACCATATATACCCTCAACGTCTCCTCAAACATTACTTCATTCACTCTACACACACAAACACCTTAAAAAAATCTTACTCTCTCTTCCTTAACTCTAAAAAATGGTGAGCTTAATATCATCTTCTTCTCTAAAACTTTTATCTATCATCGATACGTTAACTATATTTTTGGATATCCGAAAATAGGATAATTCAAATTTTTGGGTTCGGATATTGTAACAACCCGTTTTGTGGACAAAAATAAAAATATATGGAACTTATATTTTATATATTATCGAACGAGTAGGTAACGAGAAAGACGGTTATTTGAAAGGTGAAGCTATATTGTCGCCAAGTTAAAGTATTAGGGCTTATTTTTAGTTCACACCTACACTCAACCTTATTTTTTTTCATTCTTAGTCAAAAATGAAGATTACAAGAAGTTTCTTTTCATATGTGAAAAAACTTAGTAGTGGTATCTTTGTCCCGGAGACAAAGATCCTGAAGCCAACCGAGCCGAATGGGGTCGTCACTCCTCCGGCGCCAGTATCGGATGCTACTGATGCTACTCCTTTTCGTTTAGAGAAGTTCAAAAATGCTAAAAACTGAAGATTAAAAAGATATATTCCAAGAAATATAGAATTCTTGTGGTGAATGAAACAAATTTTCTAAAGGCAAAGAGCATAGGCGATAACATAGAAAGCTACAACAACGTTTTGTGTGGTGCCTTTTATGAAGAAGGTGATATCCCTGTCAAACTCTTTGATTGTTTTTTGTTTTCTTTGCGGGGTAACATTAACAAAATAATAATATACTTGCTCCACAATGTTCAGGCAAAATATCCTGGACGTTGAATGTGATAATTATTTCTATTTAAGAAAGTAGTTTGTTTAGTGACTAATAGACTGATTTCTCCCATTTTTTCTGTTACTTTTTTTTCGTATGTTGTTTAATTTGACATGGTTCACACTTGTTATTCTTTTATTTTTTTAAGAGTCGGATATCCATTGGATTATCTGAACCCGATTTTGAAATCCAGATATCTGAAATTTTGGATTTGGATATCAATTTTACTATCTGAAATTTTCGGATATCCGGTTTTCAGATATCCGAAATTCAAATAATCTGATTTGAACACCCCTAATGTGGGCTGGTTACCAATATGTTGCAGCTGTGATGTGAGGAATACTAACATTTATTATATCTCTAGATGGAAACAGAGGCATATGATTTGAGGATATTGTTTACAGATTAAGAGGGTTATTTTGCGCATGGTTTTAAACTATCTATGTTTGGTTTACGCTTCCGCAACTTAACTAAACTTTTGGGTAAACCCTAAACTTGATTTTTGAAAACGAACTAAATGGTTTGGGCATTTAGAGTCGTTCTTATGACTTATAGCTATGGGGTCCTGGTGCGCCTCACGGTATAAACCCCGCTGTGGAATTTTGAAGGTGTGACAATTAATCATGGCAAACCTTCAAAATTTTAGAATTTTGCTTTTGCACTAAAGTGAGCCATTTTGTTTTTTATCTCTAGACTTGATCACACTCTCCTATCTCACACCACCTTTAACACACACACACACACACTTTATTATTTTTCACAAATGAAGTTAACCCACACCTCACATTAGCTAATTTTCTCGTTTATGCAAGTTTCAGGTTAACACCATGAGATTTACACAAATACTTCTACGTCAGAAGAAAAACGCTAGCCCAAAGCTTCCAAGCATCATACCAAAAAAGACGGTCCTCACCCCCCTGCAAAATTCTGCTACTCCGACACCAGTATCGGATGCTACTGCTGCTGCTCCTTTTAAGTTAGAGAAGTTCAGAAATGCTAAACAACTAAAGACTAAAAAGATCTATGACAAGGAACACAGAATTCTTGTAGTCAATGAAACACATTTTCTAAGGGCAAAGAGCATAGGCGCCAACATACAAAGCTACAACAACATTTTATGTGTTGCTTTTTTATGAAAAAAGATTTGCATAAGTCATATCCGAATCCGAAATCTCGGATTATCCGATTTTCAGATACCCAAAATTTCGGATACGAATTGTTGGATATTTCGGATTAGGATGTTTTTGAACACCACTACCACCATGGCTTTCTCTCTCTAGCTTCTTTCTACCACCCAACATTCTGTCTCTCTCTCTAACACACACACACACTACTCTCTAACAGACACACACTCCTCCTACCACCCAACATTCTTTCCTTTCGGCTTCTCTACGTTGATCCTTAGTTAATCAGCTACTGTTTTATTATTTCCTTCTACGTTTCAGCTTCTCTTAGTTCAGGTATATACTGTTTTATTAACACACACACACACTCTAACTTCCTTCTATGTTGATCAGCAGAAATGAAAGTGTTATATAATGGATATATCTAACAAATTAAATCAAGTTTTTTATCTGTTTATATGATTTTCTGATGAAGAAAAACTGTACGGAAAGTATATATGAGTGTGTTCTTGTGTTCATTGATTTTGTAGTTTAAATGTATGTTTATGTATGTGTGTCTGTGTTTGTTTATGTGGTTTAAAAGGAAAGTGTTGATCAGCAGAAATGAAAGTGTTATATAATGGATATATCTAACAAAATAAATCAAGTTTTTTATCTGTTTATATGATTTTCTGATGCAAAAAACTGTACAGAAAGTATATCAACTCTCTATAAAAATCTATGCGAAAACAAGCAGAAATTCAGCTTCTATGTTGAATCTTCTTAGTTCAGGTATATGAGCAGAAATTAAAGTGTTGTATATATTATCATGTTTATTAGTTTGAACATTAAATTTTTTTTTTTGTTCAAATGGATAGATCTAATAAAATATATCAAGTTTTTGATCTATTTGGATGAATTTGTTTCTGATGAAAAAAAAAAACTGTTCGGAAAGTATATATTTGAAGTTTATTTAGGTTTTAGTATTAAATATAGTGAAACTCACGGAGTAAATCAGTTGATTAAATACTGCTTAAAGCTTTCTTACAGAAGTTCTAAACGATGAAAAACTGAAGACTATAAAGATTTATGACAAGAAATATAAAATTCTTGTTGTCAATGAAACAAATTTTCTAAGGGCAAAGAGCATAGGCGACATCATAAAAAGCTACAACAACATTTTGTGTGTTGCTTTTTATGAAAGAGGTGATATTCCTATCAAAAACTTTCAATTTTTTTTTCTTTGCGGTGTGACATTAACAAAATAATAATATTCTTGCTCTACAATGTTTAGGCAAGAAATTCTGGAGGATAAATGGGCAGCTCTTTTCCGGAGGAAAACATTATCTATGGCGGTAGCATGGAAAATCTTGTTGAAAACAAAGGTATCTATCTCCCTATTCCGGCGAAGCAAGTTCCGGCGAATCTGTTTCCGGCGAAGTTATCCCCCAGTTTGGAAGGATGGTATACATGTTGCCACGTCTAATTTAATATGTTTTACATATGTAATTATCCCCCTTTTTGTATCTTTTTATGTTTTTTTTATAAAATATAGTTAAATCATTCCTATAAGATAAATGCAGGTTATTGGAAGCAAAAAGTAAAGAAGAAAGAAAAAGGCACATCTTGAGTGGAGAACAAGCTTCCGGGAGACAACAGGGTACATGGTACAACAACCATGTCTCCCACATGCAAGCCTTGAAGTCCAGGGATAAAAATGACACAAAAGACAAGGAAATGAAGACTTAGAACGCTGTTTCAGATAGCATGGTTGCACTCCGGCCGTGCACAGACGTGCAGCTGTCTCGGGTTAACAAGTCAACATTTCTAAGTCAACAGAAGGCAAAATTCAACTCTCAGGCTTAGCACGGGCGTGCCAAACCACTGTGCACGGTTGTGTGCGTTGAAATGTGTCCCCCAAGGCTCAAACCGACCAAAACTGACAAGGCGGTTATCTGTACTTGCAACCATGGGCGTGCTCACATATGAAGCACGGGCGTGCAACGTCCTGAAAGAGACATCTTCTGTAACAAGGACTCCGCAACAGTACCTACTGTCGAGCGCGGGCGTTCAAGGGCTGATTTGCCTATAAATAGAGGCCTCCACCCCACATTTTGAGCATCCCATTCCACCCCAGTTTCTCTCACTCATTAGCCATCTTTAGGATCTTGTAATTGACCTTTGGAGCTTGGGATCACTCCATAAACTCTACTTGAGTCGAGAGCTTGAGAGAAATCACTACAAATCATCCCAAAAACCCTCTTTGATCCTCCAAACAACCACTACTATGTGTTCATTGAACAACCAACTTAGACTGCATGTTGTAAGAAACATTATGAAATAAAAAAACCAATCTTTTTCTTATTGTTGGTTAAAAAGCGTAGGAGAAAAAGATAGATAAATATAGTTGCAGTATGTGGGCTAGGGTGTTTATAAATATCCGAATCCGAAATACCCGATAACCTTTATCTGAAATTCAGATATCCGAAAAGCGGATAATACGAAATCTTTAGAACTTCCCGTCATTGCATGAGTCTTCACTCATAAGGAGGCTCGTCGGGAATGGCTTTCCCGGGAATAGGGAGATAGATACCTTTGTTTTCAACAAGGCTCTCTATGGTATCGCCATAGAAAATGTTTTTTTCCGAAAAGGAGTTGGTCCCATTTATCCTCCAGTATTTCTCTCCTAAACATTGTACAGCAAGAATATTATTTTGTTAATGTTACACCAAAAAAATCAAAGTTTTTGATAAGGATATCACCTTTTTCATAAAAAGCAACACATAAAATGTTATTGTAGCTTTGTATGTTGTCGCCTATGCTCTTTGCCCTTAGAAAATGTGTTTCATTGATTACAAGAATTCTGTGTTCCTTGTCATAGAGCTTTTTAGTCTTCAGTTGTTTAGCGTTTCTGAACTTCTCTAACTTAAAAGGAGCAGCAGCAGTAGCATCCGATACTGGCTTCGGAGTAGCAGAATTTTGCGGGGTGGGGGGTGAGGACCGTCTTTTTTGGTATGATGCTTGGAAGCTTTGGGCTAGCGTTTTTCTTCTGATGTATAAGTATTTGTGTAAATCTCATGGTGTTAACCTGAAACTTGCATAAACGAGAAAATTATCTAATGTGGGGTGTGGGTTAATTTCATTTGTGAAAAATAATAAAGTGTGTGTGTGTTAAAGGTGGTGTGAGAGAGGAGAGTGTGATAAAGTCTAGACACAGAAAAACAAAATGGCTCACTTAAGTGCAAAAGCAAAATTCTGAAATTTTGAAGGTTTGTTATATAAAAAACAGAGAAAAAACGACTATTTTTTTGTGGGGTATTGTTCATACACGAAAAAAAACACGTGTTTAGGTAATTCATTAATCATGTATAGGCAAGTTATGGATCGTTACAGGGATGAGCAAACCATCTATAAGAAGGCAGATCAATTTAGGGCCTATGCAAATGCGGTGTATATGGACCTTTCCAGGGGAATAAGATTCCCATGGGGAAAACACATAACAGAACTGTATAACTATGTTATAACATTTTGCCGACGAGGGGAAGTGAAAGTGTTCGATGAAAAAGAAGTAGAAAAAGAATATTAATATGATGGACACGGGGAGGTTTTGGTTTCTTATGCTTTAAGAAGTTTTATATCATATTATATTTTGTTTATATCATATGCAACCCCCAACTCAGATACATCACTGTCGATAAAATAAAACCCTAAAAAAGCTGAGCAAGAAAGGGGTAAATCCGTAAATTACACCATATATTATTTTATTATATAAACACCTGAGGGCTGCGGCATATATCCACACAAAGACACCTCTCTATGGCTTTCTCTCTCTAACTTCTTCCTACCAACTAGGGGTGTTCAAAGTTGGATTATCCGAAATTTTTGGATAGTCAATATTGAGATCCAGATTCGGATAATCCAACGGATAATCCGATACTTAAAAAAAATCACTTCCTCTTATGCTAAAGGTCTAAAATCGAACCTGGAATTGATTAAGGTAGGTAGGCTTAACAAGGAATTGATTAAATATATAGTATATATGTAAATAATAATATTGTATGTGATATAGATATTTTTTAATATTTCGGATTCGGATAATCCGATTATCCGAATTTTTTTAAAACTAGGATCCGAATCCAAAATTTCGGAAAATACGAATACGGATTTTCGGATATTTCGGATTCGAATCCGGATTCGGATTTTTTTTCACACCCCTACTACCAACCAACATTCTCTCTCTCTCTAACACACTCTCTACTCTCTAACACACACATTCTCTCTCTCTAACACACGCTAAATATTTCTTCATCTGATCTTCTTCGGCTTGGAACTCAATCATCTTCTGTTCATCGAACGGTTGCTCCCGGCTAAGAAAATCGACGTACAGTCGATCATCAACACTAAATCTGACATATGACCAAACATTAGAGTTTTCGGGTCCCCAAAAGGGAACCCTGAGCTCCTCCAGGAGTTCCATTCCACATTCACGCGCGATGCGTTCCAAATTCCACTTTTAGATCCGTTTCCTTTGCCCGAATAGGGTGATGATAAATCATCCTATCGGAAGGAAACCAAGCTTTGAGCCTAGTGTCTTCCGAAAAGTTGCTCGGCTTTAGATAATACATCAACTCAGCACCCTCATTTTTCAGCCAGTTAATATTCTCTTTTCTTCCTTCAGTGATATCCTCATTTGATCCTACAGTGAACCATATTCATGTGTTTAGTAAGAGAAGAAAAGAAGAAGACGACGAAGGACGGAAACTTACCATATTCTGGGAGAGCGGTTGTTGCAAGGAGCTTCATTCTTGAATCGAAGGCACTAAAAAGCTGTTTCCCAAATAAGAAATTATTTTCCCAACGGTTACAACTCTTGGATCTTTTGGGAAATAATCTTTCAGTTCATTAAAGTTTCTTAATGTAGTGTAGTGTTTTGCAGAAGATGATAATGTTATTATTCGTCTTACAGTAGTGTTCATCATCTTGATTTTGTGAGCTAACCTGAAAATTTTAACATTAATAAACAAATCATTTTAACAATAAAGAAATTAGTAAACAAAATTATCATTTGAAACCAATAGGTGCCTAGGGTTAATCTAACATCAACAACAGCCAGATGGTTTAAACAAATTACTGGTAGGACAAAATGATAACAAACAAACATATTTCATAACCTTTGCACTGTTAAAAAAAAGTCATAGAACAACTAACAACTTTCATACGAACAACTAAACAACATAAATGCTCTAAGAGCTAGTAAACATTTTTTTAACAGTAAAGAAAATTTTAACCTAAAAATTTTAACAAATCATTTTAACAATAAAGAAATTAATAAACAAACTAGTTTCGTACCATTAAAACCCAATAAATAAACAAACACAAATACACATTTAAACAACATCATCATTGTAATCAATAATACCGGTAAAACCCTAAGTAATCGCATTATTACTACATAAAACCCTAGATTTGACTACAAGTTGACTCTTCATAACACACTAAGGTACAATTCAAAAGTGAAACAATCTCACAAGGCCATACACAAAACAAAATATATGAAAGCTAACATAAAAGGCCACGATCGACAATCATAACATGTCAAGCCTAATTGCTTGAAAGGTTCATAATACCACAACCACATGTTAATATTCTAGTCATCCAAGGCTAACACCAAATGGAACCCTACAAGGTTTCCCAAACAACGCAACGAATGATACTTTACTAAAATGGTGCTAAATGTTCTCGTGTCGAACATCATCCATTATCACAAAGAAATATTGTTGCAACTAATGCAAAAAGAAACTTAGTCATGACAACAAAGAAGCTCAACTTCATACAAACGAAGCTTATAGACATGCTCTATATATCGAGCTTTGAACGAAGGAAGCTCATATCAATATTCGAACGAAAGAAGCTTACAAACATAAACCATACGTCAAGTTTCATATCAATGAAGCTCGCTAGCAAGGTCATACACTCAACTTCCTATGAACAAAGCTTGTGAATAAGAATCAAAAGCGAAGGTTCGTAAACAAAGAAATTCGCTATTTAACCTTGTTTGCTTCTGTCTACTTGATTCCATCGCTTGTATCATAAGAAAGAATTTATCGCAAAACTTTGATAGCACAACGAATTAGGTTAGTGATGGATTTCACCCATAAGCTTAAAGGATGAAATCCACAAGCTTTTCAGCTATCAAGCCAAGCCACTTTGCTTAAAGGATGAAATCTATATGCTTTAGTCAACAAAAACAATAACTTTGCTTAAAGCCTTCAAAGCTCAGAACACATACAAGATTTTTATCAAGTCAGGTCATAGCAAGTCAACCTTCAAGGCAACATACTTCACCTTCATGTGCAAGAAGCCTTCCTTCGTACACATGCAACTTTCCTTCTGTCATATGAAGCTCATTTGCTATCTTGCTTAGAAATCGACCATTCGGTCAATATAATAATCCACTATATATCGGATTAACTTCCCGACATTTGTTCAGAAACATGACTTGCTTCTATAAGTGCACATAGCTGCAATCATTCAGTGATACTTAGCTACTTTGTTAATACCTGCAAGCATTTAAATTAGCATAGTCATTCGATAAATGAACCATCTTCTAAAGGCTTGTGCCCAAAATAAAGATATTTCCAAAAAACATTTTACAAAATTATGGGAATATCGCCCAAAGGAGCATACATGTGGGATATAGATGGTTTTAATCACACAACTCGAGATAACTTCGCCAATACAACAAACAAGCTTAGATAATTAAGCTCAAAAGGCGAAAACTTAAAAGGTCAATAGCCGATATGCTGAAGCTAATACAAGCTAACAAGGAAAGAAGCAAGTAATGGAGAAATATCCAGCTCCATAGCTTCCATCCAAATAAGGGCTTAGCAAGCTGCAAAGCTTATCAACTTAAATCCTTATAAGCTTTCAAGCTCATCAGCTGCTTCCACCAAACTAAGGGCTTATTAGCTTAAATGCCAATAAGCTTTCAAGCTCATCAGCTCAAACCCCCTAATAAGCTTTCAAGATCATCAACTTAAACAAGTTTCATATTTTATCAGTTTAAACCCTAACACATTCCAAAACTCATTATGCTAAGGTTTGTTTGTTGATATTTATCCTACTTTCATGAAGGTGTCTACAAATAAACACTCACCAAAATAACAAAAGTTCAAAGAAAGCGCAAAGATAATGAATAGTTTGAGTCTAGTATAATGTACATACATATATACATTAAACTAGACTGGGGGGCTGATGGTGTAGGGTACTCAATTGGGCCAAGCCCAATAGTCCAAGAAGCCAAAATCATTAAATATAATAGTGGGTCAAGCCCAAGCCCAGCAAGGAAGCCCATTAGGGTTTTACCCAACCCCACTCTATAAATAGAAGGGCAAACCATGCCATACAACTCAGATTGGTCTGAATACAAGACCCCTCTCACACTCTCTCTCTAAACACTCTCTCTAGAGTTATTCTCTAATAATATTTTCAGCAGCAGCAGGCTGAAGCCTTCAAGCCTCCGAGCTGCTGCTATACATTCTTAGCAATCCATAACCATGCTGATTCCACAACCAAGCCGGCTCCAACAGCCACTACATGTGGAATCACGCTCTGTTACTCGCAAGTCTCAGCCTTCATCAGGCTTACGTGGTTGGTCCTTAGTTGTAACTTGGGATCAAGAGTTCCTTTCTTCAACATCATACTCTTATTTTTTTATCTTTTCTTAAGTTAACCAATAATAACAACATTCTGACTTTGGGTTGATCCCAAATCAGAATCATAACAACTAAAATATCAAAACTCTTGAACCTCCCATATACGTTTACAACGTAGAGGGACACCACGACTTGCGTTTGGTGAACCGAAACCCTTTAACCTTTTAACCCCTTCTGACGAGTTCTTTCATGCTGCTGGTTTAACCCTTTAAGCAGCAGACGAGGTCAGAAGCTTGACGACCTTGGAACATTCAGACCCTCTCCGAACCTATATTTGTTGTAGCAACAATACTTAAAGCTAAATAAGTATTATTTAAAACATGATAATATTAGAGAAACTATAACATTATTTAAAACACAAAACTTATTTCATATTATACCTGACAAATATTATAGAAACATGATAATATAACATAAACAGAAATGAGATTTTGGATTAAAACAAAACTTAGTTCATATTATACCTGACAAATACAGATTTGGTTCAAACTTTCAAATGGTGGGATCAACGTCAAAAGCTTCAACTTGTTTTGGTGAAGATATTTCTAGAGAGAGAGATAGAGTGTGTGTTTGTGTGTGTGTTAGAGAGAGAATGTGTGTGTGTTTTAGAGAGTAGAGAGAGGGAGTGTGTGTTTTAGAGAGAGAGAGAGAGTGTTGTTTGGTAGGGAGAATATGGAGATGGAGGTTTGTGTAGTAGCTCTCATTAGGTGTTTTATGAAACTCACTTGTGACATTTAAGAAAAAAATAAATGTTGATCATATATGTTGATATTGGTGTCAAGGGGTTTTCACGTAATCACGTTTGGTTTCATTTATGGGCGGTATTTTGATCATATATGTTTCTTATTTCTTTACTTTTGTTTCTATATAGTTGGATATAATCCGTATGTTTTGAAAAGTTGAAAGGATAAAGTGGTACCAAACAAGCGATCCTTTTTAATCACATCTATACGAGAGTCGTGAGTGACATCAGAATGTTGATGTGTCAAGCGAAGAGACAGGCCACCAATACCTGTGTGATGGGCGCCATCGACCCGTCCAGCCCGTCTAAGGGCGGCCAACACCGCCCCCGCCGTGTTCGATCCGGCCTAAACGGCTACTATCGGACGAGTTGGCTGCTTCAATTGATTGGTTGTTTTGAAAATTGTGAGGCCCTCCAATTTAATATTATGACCGTTAGTTTTTTTTTTTAAAACAATTACCATTTTTAACACTATAAAAAACCCAAATTACTTCCCAATTTCTACAAACCATCTTCTGTTCTTCTAACCTTTACTCTTTTTTTTATAGAATCCACCAAAAACCAAAACCAAAACCCTCATCTAAACAAATAGCGACTTGGAATAACGATAACCAGATCAAGTTGGTGACGGCGTACATCAATATCAAAGGGGAGACGCACTTGGAAGTAAATCCGTCTTCTTTTTGGAACAACGTTTTGGCGGATTATAATCGTATAAGGCAAACAAATCCCCGCACCGCGGATCAACTTGTTAGTAAGTGGCGAGCCATACAAGGAAGGTGTATGAGGTGGAACATCCTATTTCAAGCCACGATGGAGGCGAACCCACATCTTACCAAACGAGCGGCAATCCAGCGCACACAAGAAGAACATCGGGCTCCCATTGACATAAAAAATGTTCTTTTGACAAACGTCTGGCTGAAAAAAAAAACTAACTCAAAAGACCAAAAAATAACCAAATTTATTTTTTTATTCGAAGCGCCTTGCTTAGGCCAAAGCGAGGCGCTTCGAGTCAAAAATCATCTTTTTCTGACCTTGTACCGAGGTAGTTAAAAAGTAAAGAAAGCGCCTCGCTTAGGCCTAAGCGAGGCGCTTTCAGGGGGTGAAAATAGAAGTGGGGGGTTTAAATAAAAAATCACAATAAAGAATTAAGATCATGCATGAATATCAGTAGTACAACTTCTGTTCTCCCTTTTCAGCTTTCTCCTTAATACCCGACCCACAACTGAGGTTTCCTTCGTCCTTTTTCCTTAATTCACCAAAGGTGGGTTTGTTTTTTCAATAAATAAATAATGATAGGGAGGTATAGCACCCTGTGGCTAGAATTTTCTTGTCCCTTATAACATACTCACACTATCATGCACCACCACTGTAAATCAAATAAGTGCTTGTTATTTTTTTTAAAATCGTGTCTCTTCCTACCTCTAAAATAGGTTTCCCCTGAACCCAGACACCACGCATAGGATCACCACTCCAATTGAGGAAGAAGGGTAACTTAGTAAATTGCATCATTCATGAGAGAGGATATTCACACACAAACACACCACTACCATGCCTTTCTCTCTTTAAATTCTCTACCACCCAACATTCTTTCTCTCTCTCTCTAACACACACACACACTCTACTCTATAACACACACACACTCCTCCTACCACCCAACATTCTTTCAGCTTCTACGTTGATCCTTAGTTCAGGTATATGATTAGCTACTGTTTTATTAACACACAC
Source organism: Ambrosia x helenae (assembly GCA_030844895.1). Taxonomy (NCBI): domain Eukaryota; kingdom Viridiplantae; phylum Streptophyta; class Magnoliopsida; order Asterales; family Asteraceae; genus Ambrosia; species Ambrosia x helenae. The sequence goes on from JAUTDX010003101.1 coordinate 24,103, forward strand.
TCTAACTTCCTTCTACGTTTCAGCTTCTCTTAGTTCAGATATATGATCAGCTACTGTTTTATTAACACACACTCTAACTTCCTTCTATGTTAATCAGTAGAAATTAAAGTGTTGTATAATGGATAGATCTAATAAAATAAATCAAGTTTTTTATCTGTTTATATGATTTTCTGATGAAAAAACTGTACGGAAAGTATATATGAGTGTGTTCTTGTCTGGATTTTTCTGATAATAAACTCACGGTTGATTAAATATAACTTTTAGTAGTTTGTTTATTTAGGTTTTAGTATTATATATAGTGTTATGTTCTTGTGTTCATTGATGATGTGGTTTAAATGTATGTGTATGTTTATTTCTATGTGGTTTAGTATTAGATCTATCCATTTGTTTATATACTTGCCTAAATCAGTTTGTTTATTTCTTTGTATGGAAGTAGTTTGTTTATTTAGGTTATAGTATTGCATATAGTGTGTCTTTTGTTCATTGATTATGTGGTTTAAATGTATGTGTATGTGTGTGTGTCTGTGTTTGTTTATTAATCATGGCAAACCTTCATTGATTATGTGGTTTAAATTTAGGTGTATGTGTGTGTCTGGGTTGGTTTATTAATGTGACATCCGGGACCAGGCACACATTTTACACATTTAACAAAATAATAATATACTTGCTCTACAATGTTTAGGCAAGAGATTCTGGACGTTGAACGTAATAATTATTTCTATTTAAGGAAGTAGTTTGTTTAGTAATTGATAGACTACTTTCTACCATTTTTTCTATTACTTTTTTTTCTTATGTTGTTTAATTTGACATGGTTCACACTTGTTATTTTTTATTTTTTCAAGAGTCGGATATCCATTGGATTATCTGAACCCGATTTTGAAATTCGGATATCTGAAATTTGGATTCGGATTTGGATATCAATATTTACTATCTGAAATTTTTGGATATCCGGTTTTTAGATATCCGAAATTCAGATAATCCGATTTTGAAACACCGTAATGTGGGCTGGTTACCAATATGTTGCAGCTGTGATTTGTGGAATAATAACATTTATTATATCTCTAGCTCAGTATTTTAAAATTTTCTTTCTGAAAACATATGTTACTTTATAAAATGTATGTTTACCACAGCCGATCAAGAGCATATACATGCACTTAGATGATTTATCATTTGTGATGTCCTAGCTGAGTACCCACCTACATGGAAATCAGTTGGCCCACAAATGTACAATAATGAAGGTTCTCAAAACTTTTAACATATTTATAATTTTCTTAAAAGATAAGTAAATTAGGCTGTTCGCTAAGTACCCATATTTATAATTTTCTCTATCTCTTTGTGTGTGTATTAATGGTGGTGAAGAGATCAAGTGCTGTGGTTGTCGTGGCGTACGTTGTTTTCTTCGCTTCCCTCTTTGTAAGTTTCTTTTGATAGCTATAGGGGTGTTCAAAAAATCCGGCTCCGAAACCGAACGCGATATATCCAAAAATCCGTATATGAAATTACCAAAATTTCGGATATCTGAAATCGGATAATTCAAATTTTTGGGTTCGGATATTGATTTCTCAAAATTTTGGATAATCGGACTATCCGATATGTAGAAAATCAAAATAAAAATTAGTAAATATATATTATATGTGTGCACTAGTTTAGTTTAAATACAGTAAAAAATAGTAAATAATCGAATTCGGGTGTACATTGTTGCATGTTTTACTCTTTCCTATGTTAAAAACTTGGAAAATCAAACACAAGCTTAGTTTTATTCTATGCAAAAAAGAATTTTTATTTATTTATTTATTTTTTAAATCTGGATATCCGTTTAAATATCCGAATTCGTATCTGTAATTTCAGATCCGTAAAATAGGATATCCGAACCGGATAATCCGATTTTGAACACCCTCATATATCTCTATGTAAGTTTTTCCTTAGATATATATAAGAGTTATCGCATCAGCTAACATGATAAGATGATTTTCATTCCATATATAGTTAGTAATTAAACAAAAGATAACATCAAGTGATCACGGGGTGACCATCATGAACCACCGCATCCACCCTTGGTTTACACTAGTAAATTGGGAAATTAATTAACGTCTGAAAAAAAAAAGACTCAACTGTATACTACTTTAAATTAAAATATTGAATGAAATATTATTATCATTATTTTTGGAATGATCTTGCTCATCTATTCATCTCTCTAGGATTGGTTTGTTATAGACACGTTCATAGCACCCTGAACCTAGGTTATTTTGTTAACACTTTCACGTGCCCACTAAGCCATTTTCAATTGTGTATAACGAGGGGATTAGCCGCGCTTCGCAGCGGGTTTTTGGTCGGTATCACTTCGGTTCAATATAGTACTGGTAAATCGATGTTGTTCGTTCGGTGTCAGCTCGGTTCAACACGGTATCGTTATCGTACCCTCACTACTATAGCATACGTTACCAAAAAAAATACTCAATTGCGAATACAACTTCCTTTTCAATGAACTTTATACTGCGACATCAAGGAACTCTTAAAAATGAATATCGTAGTAGTACCAATGTTGTTCAAGCGACATCGGTCCGGTTCCTCATGATAAAAAAAAATCAACTATATTTGACCTGTTCAAACAAAGATATAAGCGAAAAACAAAATATGCTTAAAAGTAATCATTATAACAAATAATAAAACTAAATCTTACCAATATGATAAAGAAAAACTAAACGAAAAAAAAAACAATAACAAAGTCAAGTCATCTAGTTGAATTAGGGAGGCAAACTAAAGGAACCAAATTAAGAAATTGAGACCACGGGGATTATTTGTGCAACATGTCTACAATGACTAAAAAAACCCACACATAAATTATAGTACAACCATCCATGCATTATATACAACCCATTAATAAGTGCTTGTTATGTTTTTTATAATTGTGTCTCTTCCTAACTCTAAAATAGGTTTCACCCTGAACCCAGACACCACGCATAGGATCACCACTCCAACTGAGGAAGAAGGGTAACTTAGTAAATTACATCATTCTTGAGTGAGGATATTCACACACAAACACACCACTACCATGCCTTTCTCTCTCTAACTTCTCTACCACCCAACATTCTTTCTCTCTCTCTAACACACACACTCTACTCTATAACACACACACACACTCCTGCTACCACCCAACATTCTTTCAGCTTCTACGTTGATCCTTAGTTCAGGTATATGATAAGCTACTGTTTTATTAACACACACTCTAACTTCCTTCTATGTTTCAGCTTCTCTTAGTTCAGGTATATGATCAGCTACTGTTTTATTAACACACACTCTAACTTCCTTCTATGTTGATCAGTAGAAATTAAAGTGTTGTATAATGGATAGATCTAATAAAATAAGTCAACTTTTTTATCTGTTTATATGATTTTCTGATGAAAAAAACTGTACGGAAAGTATATATGATTGTGTTCTTGTCTGGATTTTTCTGATAATAAACTCACGCTTGATTAAATATAGCTTTTAGTAGTTTGTTTATTTAGGTTTTAGTATTACATATAGTGTTATGTTCTTGTGTTCATTGATGATGTGGTTTAAATGTATGTGTATGTTTATTTCTATGTGGTTTAGTATTAGATCTATCCATTTGTTTAAATACTTGCCTAAATCAGTTTGTTTATTTCTTTGTATGGAAGTAGTTTGTTTATTTAGGTTTTAGTATTGCATATAGTGTGTCTTTTGTTCATTGATTATGTTTAAATGTATGTGTATGTGTGTGTCTGTGTTTGTTTATTAATCATGGCAAACCTTCATTGATTATGTGGTTTAAATGTAGGTGTATGTGTGTGTCTGGGTTTGTTTATTAATGTGACATCCGGGAACCAAGCACACATTTTTACACATTTAACAAAATAACAATATACCTGCTCTATAATGTTTAGGCAAGAGATTCTGGACGTTGAACGTAATAATTATTTCTATTTAAGGAAGTAGTTTGTTTAGTAATTGATAGACTACTTTCTACCATTTTTTCTGTTACTTTTTTTTTCTTATGTTGTTTAATTTGACATGGTTCACACTTGTTATTTTTTATTTTTTCAAGAGTCGGATATCCATTGGATTATCTGAACCCGATTTTGAAATTCGGATATCTGAAATTTTGGATTCGGATTTGGATATCAATATTTACTATCTGAAATTTTCGGATATCCGGTTTTTAGATATCCGAAATTCAGATAATCCGATTTTGAACACCCTAATGTGGGTTGGTTACCAAATATGTTGCAGCTGTGATTTGAGGAATAATAACATTTATTATATCTCTAGCTCAGTATTTTAAAATTTTCTTTTTTCTTTCTGAAAACATATGTTACTTTATAAAATGTATGTTTACCATAGCCGATCAAGAGCATATACATGCACTTAGATGATTTATCATTTGTGATGTCCTAGCTGAGTACCCACCTACATGGAAATCAGTTGGCCCACAAATCGGGTCCGAAACCGAACGCGAATTATCCAAAAAAATCCGGTGGTGTACGTTATTTTCTTCACTTCCATCTCTGTAAGTTTCTTTTGATATCTATAGGGGTGTTAAAAAAATCCATGTTCGAAACCGAACGCGAATTATCCAAAAATCCGTATATGAAATTACAAAAATTTCGGATATCCGAAAATCAGATAATTCAAATTTTTGGGTTCGGATATTGATTTCTCAAAATTTCGGATAATCGGACTATCCGATATCTAGAAAATAAAAATAAAAATTAGTAAATATATATTATATGTGCACTAGTTTAGTTTAAATACAGTAAAAAATAGTAAATAATCGAATCCGGGTGTACATTTTTGGATGTTTTACCCTTTCCTATGTTAAAAACTTGAAAAATCAAACATAAGTATAGTTTTATTCTATGCAAAAAGATTTTTTTTTGTTTATTTATTTTTAAAATCCGGATATCCGTTTAAATATCCGAATTCGTATCCGTAATTTCAGATCCGAAAATAGGATATCCAAACCGGATAATCCGATTTTGAACACCCTCATATATCTCTATGTAAGTTTTTCTTTAGATATATATAAAACGTTGTCGCATCAGTTAACATGATAAGATGATTTTCATTCCATATATAGTTAGTAATTAAACAAAAGATTACATCAAGTGATTAAAAATAGGAAGATATATAACGTGATAAAAGTCTACTAATTAAACACATTGAACATTAACAAACATGATCTTGATATCCATTGCTTCTTTTTTTCTCTCATCTTCCTTTTTCTTCTTCAAGGGGAAAAGACAAGTCATAGATGAAATTATTTTTCTTCTGCCGACCCCACGGGATGCAGATCTGCTTGTTGCAAAACATGTCATTGTCGACACCGAGTTGAGGGGCACTTTGGGGACAAACATGTGAATTTGTCCATGGTATAGTTCATCAAAATCCGTGATGACACCTCTGGTTTTCTTCAGAAAGTCACATACTTGAGCAGGAGTGCAGCTATTGCTTATTGGCATGTAAAACACCTCCTGGTGAAATTTCTTCCCATTAAACAAGGTGTTGGTGGTAAACGTGAATGGGTCAACTTCATAAGTGACCTTGCCGCTTGCCCGTTTGAGTTGATTTGCGCAAAAACCGTCATTTGGGATCTTTCCTGTTGAAAGAAACATTATGAAATAAAAAACCCAATCTTTTTCTTATTGTTGATTAAAAAGCGTAGGAGAAAAAGATAGATAAATATACTTGCAGTATGTGGGCTAGGGGTGTTCATAAATATCCGAATCCGAAATACCCGATAACCTTTATCTGAAATTCAAATATCCAAAAAGCGGATAATACGAAATCTTTAGAACTTCCCGTCATTGCATGAGTCTTCACTCATAAGGAGGCTCCATTGACCACCTTTTCTCCCATTTTCTTGTTACTTTTTTTTTTCTTATGTTAATTTGACATGGTTCACACGTGTAATTTTTTTATTTTTTTATGAGTCGGATATCCATTGGATTATCTGAAACCCGATTTTGAAATTTGGATATCTGAAATTTCGGATTCGGATTTGGATATCAATATTTACCATCTGAAATTTTTGGATATCCGGTTTTTAGATATCCGAAAATCGGATAATCCGATTTTGAACACCCCTATTGTGGGCTGGTTACCAATATGTTGCAGCTGTGATTTGAGGAATAATAACATTTATTATATCTCTAGATGGAACAGAGGCATGTGATTAGAGGATATTGTTTACAGATTAATAGGGTGATTTTTGTATTTACTTTGTTACATTCATTGTCTCATTTCATTCTTGCCAAGTCAAAGTATTAGGGCTTATTTTTAGTTCACACCTACACTCATCCTTATTTTTTTTTTCATTCTTAGTCAAAAATGAAGATTACAAGAAGTTTCTGTTCATCTGTGAAAAAACTTAGTAGTGGTATCTTTGTCCCGGAGACAAAGATCCTAAAGCCAACCGAGCCGAATGGGGTCATCACTCCCCCGGTGCCAGTATCGGATGCTACTGCTACTGCTCCTTTTCGTTTAGAAAAGTTCAAAAACACTAAAAAACTGAAGAATAAAAAGATATATTCCAAGAAATATAGAATTCTTGTGGTGAATGAAACAAATTTTCTAAAGGCAAAGAGCATAGGCGATAGCATAGAAGCTACATCAACATTTTGTGTGGTGCCTTTTATGAAGAAGGTGATATCCCTATCAAAACTCTTTGATTTTTTTTTTTGTTTTCTTTGCAGTGTAACTGTTTTGGTCAAAAATTACTTAGTAGAAATAATCTTGTATTCCAAATTAGAAATTGTGAGGTAGTGTGCTAAGAATGTGAATTTACTATTTAAACTAGTTATATTCTGAAAATGTTTGATCAGGATGCAAAAAAGAGTAAATTAGTGACAACTATGCTCGGGATGGCTTAGGTTTGCTTCGGGATGGACAGTTATATCCTCGGGATGGAACTGTTTGTAATGAACGAATAAGTGAATAAAACACAAAGAACAACACTCGATATACGAGGAAAGCCCTTGATCAATGGTAGATCGCCGGCATAAAACCTTGGGAGGAGACTAGGTCCCTGCCTTGTTTGTTAATATTAACTTGGTAAAAGAGTACAACTTTGGATGAGTATGTGGACGAGTGTACTAAGATTACACACACACACGCCAAATAACGCTTAGTCACCCGTTGCTTTCACCATTCCATTTTGAAATCTGAAACTGCTATAGACAAGCCATTCTTGAATTGGTGTGTAACAACACGATGTGACAACTCCATTACGTTTTGATACTCGATATACCATTGCCGACCAATCTTGAATTGTCGGAATCTCCACCTTTGATCTATACTTTATCCATAGATAAGTCACCACCTTGATCTCCTCCACTATTTTTGAATAAGAAAGTGGTTTGCCTCTGAATACCCAATCGTTTCTGTGCATCCATATTTTCCAGAACGTGGCCATGATCACTGCAAGGGTTGCTTTCCTTTGTTTCTTTGACGCCTTCAGACACTTACTTTGGGACAACAGTTCGCCGATAGAGGATGCACTGGATAGGGAGATTATCTTTAACCAAGCACCAATGGACCACCAAATGGATTTTGCCATTATCTTTGGATTAAACGGATTCCGAAAAAATAATTTTTTCGTAATGGTGAGTGGGACTAGATATAATACTATGCCATATGTGGAGTGTCAATTAGCGGACACAGTTTGGAAGTTGGTGGTAAAAGTTGGAGGTCACGGCCAGAAACTTAGTAACAAAGAAAGTAAAGTTGTTAAAAAATGGGGCCAAATTTAAGATGGTTTTGATCGCTATGTGTTATTATATTTGGAGCGAAAAATGATACAACACTACGTAAGAATTCTAGAGAAAACCATGATGGAGAGAGAGAAAGAGGCAACCTCATTTTGTTGGATTAAAAAAAATAGGGGCCAAATTTTATCCTTTAACTTGTAATGACCCCGTCTCAAATTGTAAATTCAATTTAAGTTTATAATGGGTGCACACATCTCCTCTTAGCATCTTGCTAGTTGCTATGGGGGTATAGTGTTGCAAACCACAACTCCATTACGTTTTGATACTCGATATACCATTGCCGAACCAATCTTGAATTGTCGGAATCTCCACCTTGATCTATACTTTATCCATAGATAAGTCACCACCTTGATCTCCTCCACTATTTTTGAATAAGAAAGTGGTTTGCCTCTGAATACCCAATCGTTTCTGTGCATCCATATTTTCCAGAACGTGGCCCGGTGAATAGAGGTATACTCTGGATCGGGATCGTGGGAAGTACTCCTTGATCATTTCTACTAATTTAAAGCCCCTAATTCTTTTTATACACAGAGAAATACACTTAAATAATTATGGCCAACAAACTGTACGAGCCGCAAGGTATATTGGTCAAGGTTTCATGATTACCTTATCACACGCGAATCGTTTACCTATAACTATTCAATACCCTACGAAAAATTGATCACATCCGAGCGTTTCCGCGGTCGAATCCATTTTGAATTTGATAGATCACTGCAAGGGTTGCTTTCCTTTGTTTCTTCGACGCCTTCAGACACTTACTTTGGGACAACAGTTCGCCGATAGAGGATGCACTGGATAGGGAGATTATCTTTAACCAAGCACCAATGGACCACCAAATGGATTTTGCCATTATCTTTGGATTAAACGGATTCCCGAAAAAATAATTTTTTTCGTATGGTGAGTGGGACTAGATATAATACTATGCCATATGTGGAGTGTCAATTAGCGGACATAGTTTGGAAGTTGGTGGTAAAAGTTGGAGGTCACGGCCAGAAACTTAGTAACAAAGAAAGTAAAGTTGTTAAAAAATGGGGCCAAATTTAAGATGGTTTTGATCGCTATGTGTTATTATATTTGGAGCGAAAAATGATACAACACTACGTAAGAATTCTAGAGAAAACCATGATGGAGAGAGAGAAAGAGGCAACCTCATTTTGTTGGATAAAAAAAATAGGGGCCAAATTTTATCTTTTAACTTGTAATGACCCCGTGTCAAATTGTAAATTCAATTTAAGTTTGTAATGGGTGCACACATCTCCTCTTAGCATCTTGCCTGTTGCTATGGGGGTATAGTGTTGCTATCAGATGGATTGTTTTTTCATACATCAACAAATTATAATTATAAATATATTAATACTTGAGCTAAATGAATAGTAATAGCATTAATGATTTTTGTCTTTTTCCTCTCTTTTTTTTACAACATTTATATGTATATATATACATATAATTCAATTAGGATTAACAAGATGGTGTTGTGGTGGATTGGTTTGTGGTGCATGTTTGGACTTTGAGGTCTTGGGTTCAAAAAGTCTTTTTTTTTACAACACCTATTTATATATAGGATCAAGATCGTGTACAAATGGTGTTTTGTGTGAGAAGAGTAAGAAGGTTTTATAACCATTAGATGACTTTAATCAAAGGTGTGGATTAATTGGATGACATTTTTGTAATTAGTGATATATTTTTTTTTTAATAAAATAGATGCTGGAGGGGTACAATTGTAAATGGACCACCACATTTAATGGACAAGTTATTAACCATATCTTCTACCACAAATCTCGTGATTTCTTCAAAACAAATTATCCTTATTTTAAGCAACTCTCTCAAATTCAATGGAAAATAAATCTTCAGGCAAGAGGGTGAAGAAAAATCACTAATTAAAGAGGTGATTTAGAACGGGACTCGAGAGGAGATTAAAGGGCTGCTTGTTCCATGTTTGATGTTATGTGCTAGATTTATGTCTTTTGCTAGTTATTTATGTTTTAAGTATTCTACAATGGGTTGTACAATGTCGTTTCTTCCTACAAAGGTTTGTGTTTTGTGATAATTGTTGGTCGATTTGGGTGTTTTGTGATAATGGTTTTGTACTTGATCTCAAAAACCCTCTCGTTTTTTGTTGAATATAAAACACACGGTAGTTGAACATAAAACACTTTTTTTATAAGAACAAAATTGGTAGTTAAAATTTGTTAGGGTTTTAGTAGGATATCTCAAAAACCCTCTTGTTTTTTGTTGAGTATAAAACACACGATAGTTGAATATAAAACACTATTTTTTATAAGAGAAAAATTGGTAGTTAAAATTTGTTTGAGTTTTAGTAGGATATGAAACACATTCTATATGATGAAGTTAAAACACAATAGTCGATAAAACACAAATGGGGGGTTTTGATTATGTTTGCTGAATATGACCACATACTAAAAAATGTGTTTTGCGTTGTAAGATGAATATCACAAGGTAGTTGAATATAAAACACTATTTTATAAGAACAACATTGGTAGTTAAAAATTGTTTTGGGTTTGAGTAGGATTTGAAACACATTGTAGATGATGAAGATAAAACACAATATTCGATAAAAAACACAGTTGGGTAAAACACATTCTAAAATGATGATGATAAAACACAATAGTTGGTGGTGATGACGATGATGGTGGTGACCGGAGCCATTGGCGACGTCGGTGGTGATGAGGGTCTGCGTCTTTCTCTTTCTCTCTCTCTCTCTCTCTCATGTTTCTCTCTCTCTCTATTTACCTATTTTTATGCTCTCTCACCTCTCTTACCATGATTATGATTTTTATCTTTTTTTTAATAGTATGTCAAAATTACCAAATTGCCCAAATACCATGTGCCACGTGTCGCAACGAGAAGCCTTATCACATTTCTCACATATTTTGGCCTTTGTACAGGAACCTAAACCTTTATATATATATACACACACATATATAATTCAATAAGAATTAATAAAATGGGGTAGTGGTGAAGTGGTTTGTGGTGCATGTGTGTGCTTTGAGGTGTTGGGTTCGAAACCTGTTTGTTTCTTTTTTTTTTTTCTACAATTATCTATGTATAAATACATATGATTCAATAATAATTAACATAACCGTGGTGGAGTGGTTTGTGGTGCATGTGTGTGCTTTTAGGTCTTAGGTTTGAAACCCGTTTTTAAACATGAGATTTTTTTTTCCAACACTTATATATTTATAAATACATATGATTCGATAGTAATTAACTAAATGGCTTGGTGGTAGAGTGATTTGTGGTGCATTTGTGTTGTTTCATAATAGGTCACAACATGGGTTGGTAGTAGAGTGGTTTAAGGCGCGCTTGCCACGGATATTTTTCCAAACACTAACAGAATTATCTATAATAGGAATCTATAGCCAACCTTTTTTATATTAATGGAGAGCATACACAACTTCCTACACAAACGGGTTTTTCCATATACAAACCACCAACCCGTTCATTACACGTTTACAACTTCACTAAAGCCCACCAACACAATACTCATTTAGAGAAAGGTTTTAAATGGGTTGTGTTCCAGTTACATGATTTTAAGTGTCAGGTTTAGAGTTGATATATTTGATACATATAAATATATAGGCGAGCTTGGTTTCAACGATTCAACCATCCTGCCACCCAACATGTTTGCCAGCCCTACTTTGAATTTGATGTCAGGAGAATCAATGTATGTTTGTGGTTGACCTCATATGTGGAAATCATTGTGAATTGTGGACACAATATTCTATTTAACATTGGCGAGTCGAGCTCGAGCTGAGCTTTTAGCTCCTTTTAAATTGTTCTATAATTATTTCGAGCCGAGCTTAAGCCTTAGGTTTTACTTTCAAACCGAGTTCGAGCTCAAAGTATTAGGCTCGAACCGAGCCGATA
>JAUTDX010000321.1:0-186487 GCA_030844895.1 Ambrosia x helenae
CTGTGGACGCGGATTCGAGTCCCGGTCCACACAAATCTTTTTTTGGCAATTATTTCCCTAAAACTATATTATTCCTAAATTCATAATATGATTATATAAGGCCCGAAAGTGACTCGAAATATTTTTAAAACGTACAAAAGTGTCGAGATACAAATAATTATTAGTTTAAGATATTTAAAACATATATTGTTTAAAACAATACATTCTTTTTATAAAAAAAATTAGAGGGAAATTCGCGATGTTACAAGGTGTCTATGTGTTTTTCTATGTTGCATTATGTCTTAAACATGACTAGGGTAAGCACAATATTCTAGCATAATCATTAACATTGATCAGCCGACGGTATACAATGATAGATCTATTGGACTGACAATCCCACCCGGATACGTACCTCCTACAAAGGTAGTGTGGGTGATTGTTATCGCATAACATAATCGAGTGAACCATGAGCGTATGGGATGGACCACAATATAACAGTCACAAGGGTTGATTATGCACTCGATTTACTTCTAGTATGTTTTCACATATGGACTAGACTTGCCATGACACTTGAATTGTACAAGCTTTATTCGATTATCAAAACCTATGTAATTCTCACCAACTTTTGTTGACCCAAAATATTTTCAAACTTAACATGTTTCAGGTTATAGCTTGCTCGAAGATTAGAGTTAATGCTTGAAGATGCGTAGCTAGTATTTGTTATCTTGATGTACAAGTTCTTAGAATAATTGTATGTAATTTATTTAAATCATTTATTGAAACTTATTATTTACCATGAGCTACTAAACAATCATCAATACGTGACATCCCGATGTTTCCGCCATCGGTTGGGGTGTTACAGATTGGTATCAGAGCCATGGTTATAGGGAATTAGGTTATTAGAAAAATAATCCAGTCTATAACCATAGGAATATAACCAGTATATGCTCCTTTACTTTCTATTCTCTATCTCACTCCTACTTCTTATCCTTACTTTAATCCCTACAAGAAGATTGCTCTCCATCACTGGAACTATTCTTAGACTAATAAGACAAAATCCTTAGGATTAGCCTGAACCACCTTGAGATCTCGTCGAAGTTCTAGATTTTTATAACGAACACGTGCAATCTGGAAGAGTGAACGCCTGTATTCTGAGTCTTCTATCTAGGCTGGCATTGCGCATATATCCCAATCAGACGAGGGACCCGGATGCCTACCTGGGAATTCTCGGGATGAGTGTTCACTTATAGGCTAAAGCATGTCTTCATTATGTTATTAGAATCTAGAATCTTTGATAAGTCAACGTTTTCATTTATTCGTTTTAATTAATGAATAAATGATTACATTCCTTATATTACCTCATTGTGTCTCATACAGATCATGCCTCCACGTCGCAGCACTCGCCTTAACAGCGGTGACAATCAAGATGAAGTGAATAGCAACAACCACAACAACAACAATAACAACAACAACAACAATGGTGTTGATGCTCAACTGGCTGCAATCATCTCTCAACAAATGGCACAACAGATCGCAACTCTAGTTCCTAACTTACTGGCTCAAGTCATCCAGATGAACGGAAACGGCAACGGAAACGGTAATGGAAACGGAAACGGTAATGAAAACCACAACGGAAACGGGAATGGTCTCCCAGCTTGCACTCTGAAGCACTTTAATTCCTGTAATCCCCCTAAGTTCAGTGGAGAAGAAGGAGCTACGGGACTTCTACAATGGTTCGAGGGTATTGAGAATACCTTCATTAACAGTGAGTGTCCCGATAACTTTAAGGTCCGTTATGCCATGAGTGTTCTTCACAAACAAGCACTTACTTGGTGGAATGAGGAAAAGCGCACCCGCGGAGCTGCAGCTGCACTGGCCTTAACTTGGGATCAAGCTAAAGACATTATGAAGGCAGAGTTCTGCCCTCGTAATGAAATCAAGAAGCTGGAAGATGAATTTCATGATCTTGCTCAAGATAGTGGAGAAAACCTTGCCTACAACACTCGTTTTCACGAACTTAGTCTACTGCTACCACACAAGGTCACCCCCTTGCCTATTGCGATCGAAAAATACATTGGTGGCTTACCCATGCAGATCCAGGACACGGTGTGGGGAAGGAACCCTGCTACTCTGGAGGAAGCAAAGCGTTTGGCGGCCACCCTAACAGATAACCATGTGAAGCAGGAACCCTGACTCGGAAAGGGGATAAGAAAACTGTTACGAAGGAGACTCCCCAACCTTCCGTTGAAATTAAAACTAAGGCCTCCACCAATGGAAGGCGCAAGGTCAGGAATTTTGCAATAGACGCCACTGTCCCACCCAACAAAAAAACAATACAACGGGAACCAACCTAAGTGTGACACCTGCCAGTATCACCACCCAACCCAAGTGCCCTGCCGTCAGTGTACCAATTGTCAAAGGCATGGGCATCTTGCGGATGCTTGTCGAATTCCTGCTACAAACGCCCTTGCTGCTCCAAATAACCCCGCTAGGGACCCTCCAGCTACTTAACAGCAAGCCCCACCATTTGAATGATGTCTGCTTTTTAATTCTATGTATTGACGTTTTTGATTCAAGTAATAAATTCTAGTATTATCATAACACTTGGATACATGCTTGTTTGAATGTGAACTAATTGCTATATACTTGCTTACTGGTACAACAGTTAGTTGGCTACCAAACAACCTACTGAACGATTGGTAGAGGTCATCATGTCTTTCCAACAGTCGGGAGAGGCCCTACAACCTGCTCAACGACTGGTGGAGGCTATCGAACCTGCTCAACAATCGGTAGAGTCATAGAAGGACACAAAACCCTAATGTAAGGTAAATTGGTGATTGCGGTCCGGAACGTAATCATGAATTTACAGGTACGTTAAGGTAGTGTGAAATTTTATCAAGGTTTTTGGTAGTTGACCAACTATAAACCTTAGATACCTGGTAGTTCATTTAGTCTTTCAACCCATTTCTTTTAAGACTCCTAAAACTTAAGAATTCTTATTCTCCTTGCGATTTCAAGACACACCTAATCCTACCCTCTTATCTAAATTATTTGAAACAAGATTATTTTATTCATGTCATGCCTTAAAACAAAATTTTCCAGACCACACTTGTCCTAAATTCTAACCAATCATCTTCAACCCTGTGTTTTCAATAAACTTCGGGAAGAAGTTTCCAAAAGTAGGGGAGACTGTAACATTACGCATTAATACTTGTACGTTACTATCATTTTGAATAAAAACGTCATGTTTCATTATTATTATTCGCTTTTATATATTATTGTGACGCATATGGAACCCTAATACTATATCATTTATATATAATATACATATATATTGTATAATTGACAAAAAATAAAGTGCTTAGGGCCGGGAATTGAACCCGCCCAAAGCCGGGTCACAAACACAAGCAACTTCACCAACTGGGCTACACACACATCTTGTTTTAATCCCAGCATACAATTATTATATCATGAGTTTCAGTTCTTCACAGTTGACTTGGAAAGTCAACTGTGACAACAATCTACCTTAATTAACCATTTTAAACGCGTTTTTGATCCTGATTTGGTATGTTTTCGTGATTGCCTGTCTATTACGCGTATTACACACGGACAATTATCATCAATTCGTCCCAATTATACACGATTACACGTCAACCCATTCAATTCGAGGTCAACTTTCCAATCGAGGAACCCAAACCTTCTCACTATAAATTGGACCTCCCCATTCCTTCTACAATCGCCGAAAACTCTCTCACAACCTTCAATTTCTGTTCTAAAACCATCATTCGAAGCAATCAAGCTCGTGTTGACTGGGCAAATCATACGAGTTCGTTATTGTAAGTGACGTTTTTCATGTGGGTTTTAATCATCGGCATTCACACAACAATAACCCTCTGATTAATTGGGTTATTGTTGTGTGAGTCAATCAATTGAAAATTTTAGGGCTCGAACGTTTATAATTGGGGAAGAACGTGTTTCAGTACCTGATTTTATAATTTAATTAAACTTGAATCAAACACAACCCCTGATCTAGATCAGGTGGTTGTGTCTGATGTTTGTTTGTCCACACACGCGGGTTCGAGTCCCATTGAAACGGTTTTAACATTTTTCTTTTAATTGAAAATAAATCAGATTTCCTTTATTGTATATAATTAAAATAATCAGAAACTAATCGTTCTCAGGGTCTAGACCAGTTGGTCTGGGCTTGTGATTTAAAACCAACGAACCGGCCAAGGGCCCGGGTTCGAACCATGGCAGCAACAAAACATTTTTTTTATTTAAACTTATATATATATATATATATTCCCTTGTATTTTTAAAATTCATTTTAAAATACTAAAACTCTTTTATAAATTCTACAAAAATTATTTTATGTTAATCTAGTGGAAAAGTTTAACATACAATTTTTAGTTTTCAAAAATTTATTTATTTAATATATATAATAAATAATTCAAATTTATTCTATTTTATTTATAAAATTCTATAAAAATATCAAAACAATTTTATAAATTTCCACAAAAATTATTCTGAGTTTTTATAACAATAAACTTTTCTGAAATGATTTTTATCTCTGAAAAATCATTTATTTAATATTTTTTTAATCAATTTTTGTTAGTTTTAATCATATGTAAATCATAATAAATTCATTTTTCAATATTTTTGCACCAAAATTTTATATAAATTATTTCTATTTATTTGGAACAGAAATACAATTTTTAAATTTAATAATTCTTTATTTTTAGTATTTTAAATATTAAAGTTATATTTTGACAATTTGAAATAAATAGATTTAATATTCTATTTTTAAGAAAATAATTTTATAAAAATTATTTTCATACTTAAAACATATTATTGTGACCATCTTTAATTTAAAATTTACAAAAAGACTTTTGTTTATTTATTTATCAAATTTCTCTTATTTATTAAACATTTTATTTATTAATCAAACGAGCACTTATCCCCAATTCGAAGCCCTAGAATATATTTGTAGACTAGAAAGACTTAGACATATTTATTACCTTAATTATAGGGTAATACTTGGCATTGTTGAGCAACACAATATTCTATTTTTCACGAGACATAACATTTTTGCTAAGGTGAGTTTTACATAGCCCCTTTTCTATTTTTCACTATTTTTGGGGTGAAACATGTTACAACATTCTATAT
Organism: Ambrosia x helenae; assembly: GCA_030844895.1. Classification (NCBI taxonomy): domain Eukaryota; kingdom Viridiplantae; phylum Streptophyta; class Magnoliopsida; order Asterales; family Asteraceae; genus Ambrosia; species Ambrosia x helenae. The sequence goes on from JAUTDX010000321.1 coordinate 5,146, forward strand.
ACAATTCAATCATAAGGTGTCTATGTGTTTTTCTATGTTGCATTATGTCTTAAACATGACTAGGGTAAGCACAATATTCTAGCATAATCATTAAAATTAATCAGCCGACGGTATACAATGATAGATCTATTGGACTGACAATCCCACCCGGATACGTACCTCCTACAAAGGTAGCGTGGGTGATTGTTATCGCATAACATAATCGAGTGAACCATGAGCGTATGGGATGGACCACAATATAACAGTCACAAGGGTTGATTATGCACTCGATTTACTTCTAGTATGTTTTCACATATGGACTAGACTTGCCATGACACTTGAATTGTACAAGCTTTATTCGATTATCAAAACCTATGTAATTCTCACCAACTTTTGTTGACCCAAAATATTTTCAAACTTAACATGTTTCAGGTTATAGCTTGCTCGAAGATTAGAGTTAATGTTTAAAGATGCGTAGCTAGTATTTGTTATCTTGATGTACAAGTTCTTAGAACAATTGTATGTAATTTATTTAAATCATTTATTGAAACTTATTATTTACCATGAGCTACTGAACAATCATCAATACGTGACATCCCGATGTTTCCACCAGATAACACTGACATCACAACAGAGGAAGGACAAGGGATGGAAGGGGAACATGAGCAGGACGAGCACATGGAAAGTGAGGATGAATGATCTACTATCTAAGACAGAGCGTGGCGACGATTGGCTCTTACCTTTTCTTACCTATCTTTTCTTTCTTTTTCCTTTACTATCTTAGATAAGACTGAGTTCTTATGATCAACGATAGGGTGGTTGAGGCCCTCACATCTTTCCAAGCTAGTAAAGATCCATCTTGCTAAATCATTCGTTTCCCCTGACTTCCACATTTGAACTTTCTTATTCTTTGAACGTACATGCCACAACAACAACCTACCATCATATTTTCAAGCCTTTTATTGGTCGTAAACCTCGATAACACTAACGGAACTGAAGGAGACCGTCTGATTGCTTCGATAGTATAAGTCATTTCCATGCGCATTTGCCCCGGGCAGGATGGGGTAATGTATGCTACATGCACACTCGATGAGTTACAGAAACTGGGATGGAGAACGTTGCACCCTATGATGAAATCTAGAAATTTGACGGATGGGTCTGAGATCGGCGCCTACACTACCAAGCTACGGGAGTTAGATACTTTGTGCTCAAATCTATTTAACCTACTTTACCAGCGGATCGAATTTCATACCAAAAGGATGGGTCCCAAAGATTCGTGGCTTGGCCACTGCAGCTCACCTACCCAGAATCTAACAAATCTTTCACCTGGCTCACAAACTCATTGATGAGGCTGTTGAGCATGGTACTTTTCCGAAGCATAGAGCTTCATCTTCTACTTTTGGTGATAGCAAGAGAACGTGGGATAGTGTGAGGTACATGTCCTTCAACAAACAAAAACCACAACGGTAACAACAACAATGGGGCTCGTGGAATAGCAATTGTGATTGGCTCTGGGGAAGCTAGGACTAATAACAATGTCGTGACGGGTACGACACTCTTGCTTCTATTTTATATGATACTGGTGCGGACTATAGTTTTGTTTCATCAAAACTTAGCAAACAACTAGGGATGGTTCCTACTCTTCTTGATACCCCGTACACCATAGAGCTAGCTGATGGGAAGCCTGTTGAGGTAACCCACACCCATTGTGTCTGTAAGCTCGAGTTGGATGGGCAATCGTTTGCCATCAACATTTTACCTATCACCCTTGGAAGCTTTGATCTCGTGGTTGGCATGGACTGGTTGTCCAAGCATCCCGCTGAAATTCTCTGTCGGGAGAAGATTGTTCGTGTCCCCCTCCCAGGTGGAGAACTTTTATCTATACAGGGTAATCATCGTGGTGCCATGGTGGGCATCATCTCTTCTTGAAAGCCCAGAAGTGTATTCGTAAGGCTATCCAGCCATTTTGGCTAACATATCTGACACTCGAGCTGAAACTGAAACTGAAACTGAAACTAAGGATTGAGGATATCCCAGTAGTCCGAGAATTCCCAGGTGTTTTCCCAGAGGAACTACCTGGACTTCCACCTATTCGTCAAGCGGGGTTACAAATTGATCTTGTACCTGGAGCAGTTCCAGTTGCACGCACACCATACTGCCTAGCACCGGGCAAACTTCAAGAACTATCTAACCAACTCCAAGAGCTATTGGATAGGGGCTTTATTAGACCTAGTTCTTCGCCATGAGGAGCTCTAGTTCCGTTTGATAAGAAGAAGGGTGGGAGTTTTCGCAGGTGTATTGGGAGTTGAACAAAGTAACGGTTGAGAACCGCTACCCTTTACCTCGTATTGATGACTTGTTCGACCAGCTTCAAGGGTCGAGTTTCTATTCTAAGATTGACCTGAGGTCAGGATACCATCAACTGAGAGTCCGAGAGAAGGATGTGGCGAAGACAGCCTTTCGAACTCGTTATGGACATTATGAGTTTTTGGTGATGCCATTTGGGCTAACCAATGCACCAGCTGTGTTCATGGATCTAATGAACCGCGTGTGCAAGCCTTATTTGGACAAATTCGTCATAGTGTTCATAGATGACATACTGATTTATTCCAAGAGCAGGGAAGAGCACGGGCAACACCTGCAGCTGATCTTGGAACTCTTGAGAAATGAGCATTGTATGCAAAATTCTCTAAATGTGACTTTTGGATTCGAGAAGTCCAATTTCTTGGACATGTGGTTAACAAGGCAGGAATACATGTCGATCCCGCCAAGATTGATGCTATTAAAAAGTGGGAGGCTCCAAAACTTCCACAGAGGTGCGCCAGTTTCTTGGTCTTGTGGTATATTATCGTAGATTCATTGAGGGATTCTCTAAGATCACTCAACCCCTCACTGCTTTGACACAGAAGGGTATTACTTACAAGTGGGGAGATGCCCAAGAATCTGCTTTTCAATTATTAAAGTCGAAACTTTGCAGTGCACCTATACTATCACTACCTGAGGGTACAGAGGACTTCGTGGTGTACTGTGATGTAACATCACACAAATTTTCTTTTATATATATATATATATATAACTCCCTCGTTTATTCATCCGATTCATGTTTACAGTATCTTTACCATCCATTTTGTTAATTTTTTTGTTTAAATAATGACTTATAATCAATATTAAATTGGATTGTATTAAAAATTCTGATTTAAAAACGTTAAAAAAAATGTTTGCCTGTGCCAGGATTCGAACCCGAGTCCCTGGCGGGCTAAACCTTAACCACACCACACAAACCACTACCCCATTTGGTGTTTTGTGATGTTAATTAAAACCAATTAAACTTAAACCCTTTCAAGGTTCCTTAGTCAAACCTGAAAAGTCAAACGTAGTCTCCTAGTCAAGTCAAGTCAAAGTGTTAGTAAATATGGTCTCCTAGTCAAGTCAAAGTGTTAGTAAATATGGTCTTCTAGTCAAGTCAAAGTTGTTCCTAAATTCTAGCCTAGTCAAAGTAGTCCCTAATTACAACTCCAAATTTTACACTATAAATACACTAGCCTACTATTCAACTCTTTATACCATTCAAAAAAAAAAAAACATTATTATCCCATCTCCCATATACTGAACTTTTCATCCGTCATTATCTCCTCTAGCTAGTTTCGAGTTTTCCAAGGCATTATTACTAAGTGTTTGCACGCTCAATAAAACGCACGAACTCATTATGCACCTAAGGTGAGTTTACATAGCCCCTTTTTCTGTTTTACATTTTTGGGTGAAGCATGTTTAAACATTTTATACACTATCATTTACTCATTCTTACATTGATGAAACTTGTGATTCAATTACACTATCCATTTACTCATTCTATCATTTGACTGTAACAAAAAGACACAGTACAATCATTAACAATGATCAAACCGCCTGTTTAGATTATAGCGCTATAGGTCTGACAAACCCATCCCCCCGCATAAATTCAGGGATGATCGATAACAGTTACACTTTTACTAACTTGCGAGTTAGGTCTCAGTCGACACTAGGTTTGATTGTACAAAGACGCATTGTTACATGTCGGACTCATACTCTATCAATATACAACTGTGATTGTTGTACCAACTATTGTTATCTATTATATTCGAAAACCTATGTATTCTCACCAACTTTTGTTGACCCAAAATATTTTCAAACTTAACATGTTTCAGGTTATACTTGCATGAAGATTTGAGTTAATGCTTGAAGATGTGTAGCTAGTATTTTTCATCTTGTGATGTACAAATTCTTAGAACAGTTGTATTTAACTTATTTAAATTATTTAATGAAATTTATTATTCACCATGAGCTACTGAATAATCATCAATACGTGACATCCCGATGTTTCCGCCATCGGTTGGGGTGTTACAGATTGGTATCAGAGCCATGGTTATAGGGAATTAAGTTATTAGAAAAATAATCTAGTCTATAACCATAGGATTATAATCAGTACTTGCTCCTTTTACTTGCAACCTTACTTATTTCTATTCTCTATCTCCCTCCTACTTCTTATCCCTAATTTTGTCCCTACAAGAAGATTGTTCTCCATCACAAGATCTACTCTTAGACTAATAGGACAAACCCTCAGGTTTAGCCTGAACCACCTTGAAGATCTCGTCGAAGTTCTAGATTTTAATAACGAACACGTGCAATCTGGAAGGGTGAACGCCTGTATTCTGAGTTTTCTGTCTAGGACTGGCATTGCGCATAAATCCCAATCAGAAGAGGGACCCGGATGCCTACATGGGAATTCTTGGGATGAGTGTTCACTTATAGGCTAAAGCATGTCTTCATTATGTTATTAGAATCTAGAAGTTTTGATAAGTCAACGTTTTCGTTTATTCGTTTAAATTAATGAATAAATGATTACACTCACTTTCCTTAAACTAAGCTCTAAAATCTCAAAATTTTAAGGCTTAAATCAATCTCATTTCATAACCATCTATGGATTTCACAATCACACTTCACCTTACCATCTTAGCCAATTTTTAAATATTCAACACCCTACCCAAATCATATTATTTCATTTCTCCACATGTTACTTATTTTTAAAAACTAAAACCTCATACCTTAGCACAAACTAAAGATTTCTAAATCTTGTTGTATTTTCATTACCTAGTAACTTTACAAAGTACATATTTTTGTCAAAAGATGTCCTCGAACTTAAATTCAATTGTTTATTTATTGACGTAACAAACAAGTTTCTATATAATGCTTTAAACTATTAAAAATCACTTAATAGAACCTTGATCTTCAAAACCTAATGTCATGTTTGAAATCTCCAACTAACGGGAATATTTTAATCAAAGCCCACTTAGCTTGTACTATTTAACAACTTTTGCTTTATGTATAAAACCAATTTTGAAAATAAGATTTTTTTTTCCATAGGAATAATATCTAGTCTCTAAATTCTCCATCGACACTCACTCATTTTCAACTTGTTCAAATTTTTACAATATTTGGCATATACCACAATCAGGTTTTCTTATACACTTGATTATAACCTTTGATCCAAACCCCAAAATTTACACTGCTACATAATCTCCTTACTATAAAATAAACTCCTTATCAACCATCTTCACATTCACTATCTCTCGCAACCTTGATTCTGTTTTGAGATTTTTCATCATTCCCCCAAGAACTAAATTCATATCCTTCACCTTCTCAAACATGAGCTAGTTACCCATGATAACCAAACTATTGAAACTTGATTGTGTGTTGCATCAAACTTAATCCTTAGTTATACATGAGGATTCGATTATCTACCATATTTGAACATTTGATACTAGAAGTTATGGAATATAAACTATTTGCTATAGACACACCTAGCTTCATTAACCTTGTCTAGGGCAACTCTATTACAACTCGTATGCTATACTTGATACTTGGTTGCTTACATGTACATATTATCAATTTGAAATTCATGTGTGTAATAATTGGTACACTTAATCAAACAACTGATAGAGGATGAAGTACTTGCTCAACAGTTAGTAGAGTACCAAATAACCTACTCAACGATTGGTAGAGATCATCATGCCTGCTCAACAGTCGGTAGAGGCTCTACAACCTGCTCAACGACTGGTAGAGGCTATCGCACCTGCTCAACAATCGGTAGAGGTTCTTACTCACTGACTGGTAGAGGTCTTTTTCCGGCTCAACAGTTGGACTTATTTTTGGATACATTGTATACAATTCAATCACAAGGCTATTTTGCATTACTTACATGTGTGTTTAGAGTCATAGAAGGACACAAAACCCTAATGTAAGGTAAATTGGTGATTGCGGTCCGGAACGTAATCATGAATTTACAGGTACATTAAGGTAGTGTGAAATTCTATTAAGGTTTTGGGAGATACCCCGTATGTTTTCGAAGTATCAGAGGTGTGATGGGTTAGCTGCGGTACACCCTATATATAAACACTAATGATACGTGGAAAGGGAAACTGTAGGGTCAGACCAATAACAAACCCTAGTTATTTGGTAGTCCATCTAGCATTTATGGTTATCTTATACATTCCTTAAACTCTTACCCTACTCTGAACCATAGTCACCCTAACTATCCTCAACACTATTCAAATGTTTCTTCTTAAAATAAACTTCGGGACGAAGTTCCTAAAAGTAGGGGAGACTGTAACATCACACAAATTTTCTTTATATATATATATATATATATATATATATATATATATAACTCCCTCGTTTATTCATCCGATTCATGTTTACAGTATCTTTACCATCCATTTTGTTAAATTGGATTGTATTAACTTTCGTATTGTAATGTAACTTTACTATCCAAAAAAGGGGTGGCGGCGCAGCTTGTTGCCCGTCTACCTTCTATTGTTATGTAACTTTCGCATTTTGTTTTAATGAAAATTGAAAATAGTAGTGAATAATGACTTATAATCAATATTAAATTGGATTGTATTAAAAATTCTGATTTAAAAACGTTAAAAAAAATGTTTGCCTGTGCCAGGATTCGAACCTGAGTCCCTGGCGGCTAAACCTTAACCATACCACACAAACCACTACACCATTTGGTGTTTTGTGATGTTAATTAAAACCAATTAAACTTAAACCCTTTCAAGGTCCCTTAGTCAAACCTGAAAAGTCAAACGTAGTCTCCTAGTCAAGTCAAGTCAAGTCAAAGTGTTAGTAAATATGGTCTCCTAGTCAAGTCAAAGTGTTAGTAAATATGGTCTTCTAGTCAAGTCAAAGTTGTTCCTAAATTCTAGCCTAGTCAAAGTAGTCCCTAATTACAACTCAAAAATTTACACTATAAATACACTAGCTTACCATTCAACTCTTTATACCATTCAAAAAAAAAAAAAAAAACAAAACATTATTATCCCATCTCCCATATACTAAAGTTTTCATCCGTCATTATCTCCTCTAGCTACTTTCGAGTTTTCCAAGGCATTATTACTAAGTGTTTGCACGCTCAATAAAACGCACGAACTCATTATGCACCTAAGGTGAGTTTACATAGCCCCTTTTTCTGTTTTACATTTTGGGTTAAACATGTTTAAACATTTTATACACTATCATTTACTCATTCTTACATTGTTGAAACTTGTGATTCAATTACACTATCCATTTACTCATTATATCATTTGACTGTAACAAAAAGACACAGTACAATCATTAACAATGATCAAGCCGCCTGTTTAGATTATAGCGCTATAGGTCTGACAAACCCATCCCCCCGCATAAATTCAGGGATGATCGATAACAGTTACACTTTTACTAACTTGCGAGTTAGGTCTCAGTCGACACAAGGTTTGATTGTACAAAGACGCATTGTTACATGTCGGACTCATACTCTATCATTATACATTTGTGATTGTTGTACCAACTATTCTTATCTATTATATTCGAAAACCTATGTATTCTCACCAACTTTTGTTGACCCAAAATATTTTCAAACTTAACATGTTTCGGTTATACTTGCATGAAGATTTGAGTTAATGCTTGAAGATGTGTAGCTAGTATTTTTCATCTTGTGATGTACAAATTCTTAGAACAATTGTATGTAACTTATTTAAATTATTTAATGAAATTTATTATTCACCATGAGCTACTGAACAATCATCAATACGTGACATCCCGATGTTTCCACCATCGGTTGGGGTGTTATATGTGATGCGTCTATCCAAGGGTTAGGGTGTGTGCTAATGCAGCGTGATAAGGTGATCGCGTATGCTTCACATCAATTGAAGGTTCATGAGAAGAATTACACCACCCATGACTTGGAACTGGGAGCAGTGGCTTTTGCTCTAAAGATCTAGAGGCATTATCTCTATAGGACGATGTGTACGATCTACGCTGACCACAAGAGCCTTCAACACATATTCGATCAGAAGGAGTTGAACATGCGACAACGTCGATGGGTCGAACTTCTGAATGATTATGACCGTGCCATCAAATATCATTCAGGGAAAGCTAGTGTAGTAGCTAATGCTCTCAGTCGTAAGGAAACGAAACTCAAACGAGTGCGAGCTTTACAACTCACCATACATTTTAATCTTCCTGATAAGATACGTGAAGCCCAGGGCGAGGCTTTGGAAGAAGGAAACATCGGGCTTGAAACTTTACATGGTGCTGATAAGCACTTGGAACTAAAGACAGATGGTCTTCAATATTTCATGAATCGAGTCTGGATACCATGTTTTAGGGATCTCAGACAACTGGTGCTAGATGAAGCTCACACCTCTCGACATTCGGTACATCCTGGTTCGGACAAAATGTACCAAGATCTCAAAACTCCTTACTGGTGGCCAAACATGAAAGTTGAGATAGCCACTTATGTTACTAAGTGCTTGACTTGTGCGAAGGTTAAGATTGAATATCAGAAACCTTCAGGCCTACTCCAGCAACCAGAAATCCCTATGTCGAAATAACATGATTTGGGTTATCATGGATCGTCTAACCAAATCGGCACATTTTTTTTTTGGCAATAAAGGAAACCGACTCGCTGGAGAAACTAGCCAATCTATACATCAAGGAGGTAGTCTCTAGGAATGGGGTGCCTACTTCTATTATATATGATCGCGATGCACGATTCACTTCTCATTTTTGGACTACTCTCCAAAACGCTTAGGGAACTCACTTAGATATGAGCACAGCCTATCACCCACAGACGGATGGGCAGAGTGAACGAACCATCCAAACATTGGAAGATCTGCTACGAGCGTGCGTGGTGGATTTTGGCAACAGTTGGGATAAGCACTTGCCTTTGATTGAATTCTCGTATAACAACAGTTACCACACTTCGATACAGTGTGCGCCTTTAGAGGCACTTTATGGACGCAAGTGTTGGTCTCCCATCTGCTGGACTGAAGTTGGGGATAGCCAGCTAACAGTTCCCGAACTCACGCACGAAACTTCTGAGAAGATAGTGCAAATCAGAAACCGGATGGCTGCTGCTCATGATCGATAGAAAAGCTACGTTGATAAGCGTAGGAAACCTTTGTAGTTCCAGGTTGGGGACAATATTCTATTAAAGGTGTCACCATGGAAGGGTGTGATACGCTTTGGAAAATGGGAAAGTTGAACCCGCAATACGTTGGACCATTCGAGATTGTCAAAAGGATTGGTCCAGTAACTTACAGGTTGAACCTGCCTAATGAATTTAATGGGGTACACGATGTACTCCACGTATCGAATATAAAGAAATGCTTATCGGATACAACACTGGTGGTGCCACTGGAGGAGATCCAGGTGGACTATCAGCTACGGTTCGTGGAAGAACAGGTGGAGATTCTTGAGCGGGGCGTCAAGAAACTCACACAAAACACTATACCTATTGCTAAGGTACGATGGAATTCCAGTCTAGGACCGGAATATACGTGGGTGCGCAGGGATAAAATGCGGCTTAAATGCCCACACCTCTTTTCTAAAGCTGAACCTGAACATAGATATAACACTAAACATAAAGCAGCTCGCTCAAAGTGAATTTCGGGGCAAAATTCCTTTCAACTTGGGATGATGTGACATTCGGGAACCAAGCACACACTTTTCTAGCTGGCTTTATTGTTTACTTGCTGAATTTCGGGACGAAATTCTTTTCAACTTGGGGATGATGTGACACCCCACATTTTCAGGTTCCTACTTTAACTGAACTCTAGTTAACTTGCATGTTCGTATGTGGCTAAACACTTAACTAGGGTTAGTTAATAAGGCATTTGAATGTGTTATGGAACAATAACATATGCTAGATGGTATTAACGTACGTTATAATTAGGAAAGTCTTTGTCTTGACACACACACGAGTCATGTATCCTAAAAGTTGGTGATTTGTCAAGCATGCATTATTATATGAGCAATTAAGTGATGATGAATGTGAACTAACATGTGTATGTGAATTACTGAGTAATAGATAATCAGTACGTAAACCCTGCGAAATATGTGCACCCCATGATTAATATGATATGAGATGATAAAAACAATAGTTTTCATACAAGTTAGTATGATTAATATTATCGGGACCATTCTCGGGATTAAAACCTTCTAACGGGTCCGTTTATCAAGAAAAGACCCATAAACCCGTAACCTAGTCCCATGATCCAATTCCTATTATATTATTGTTCAAAAAAAATAATAATAAGAAACCCTAGACCCTTCCTTGCGCCGTGAACCATCACCACCACAATCCTCCCAATTTTCAATCTTCCAACAACTTTCCTCCCTAATTCAAGTTAGTTTGGGTGTAATCTTTGAGCTTTAAGGATCATTGCATTGAAAGGTATAATCTTAATGTGCTGTGAAAATATGGATTTAATTCTGATAACATGGATTTGATTGTGATAATATGGGTTTACTATATGATTATAGGCTATTGTGGATGATTAGGGTTCATGAGTATCATGTTATGAAAGTTCTGATTTCTGACAGATTCGTTAGAGTGTTTTGTAGGGTCTATATCGTGATGTTAAAGTGATTGTTTTGATGATTTCTTTGCATGATTGTATTGTACGTGGTCTTAGGTTTTCATAATGGGCAAAACCATCAGATTTGGACATCTTTTGAGTGGTTTTCGGAATTATAAATTGGGTCAACTTTAAACGGTCATAACTCGAGATTTACAAAGGGTTAAGTTATGAAATTTGGACAGTAGGTCAACATTGGAAAAACTTGGCTTTTCCAATTGGATTCACCTTGTTTGGGTGAATACACAAGTTTTGGGAATTTTTCTACTAAACTGACCTGCTGTGGAAATTTTCTGGACATAGCTTTGTTGTATGAATTTTAATAATTTTTGTGTTTGGTTGTGAGACAAAACAAAAATATGGGTTATCAAATGAATCCCAATGAATATTCAGTAAAAATTTGGGAGTTTAATTTGTTCGTTAAGTATTTTAAATAATTCGTTTTTCACAGCGTACAATCTGCCCTAAAAACGCAGATTGTGTAAGGGATGTTTACGTGACTATTTGGAGTCTTATATGGTATGTATTTGACATGAACTTGCATGAATACTTATATGATATGTGTATGAGGTATAAAACTGATAATAATCAATATGATCACTAACGGGATACGTAGGACTTACTTGTGCATGTAGAGTCATTAGGTGTCACTACACGGTTTGAACTTTAAAAGTCTTGGACAAAAGAGTTGTATGGTGTGTTGGTTATGCACATATACTCACCTAGTGACATTTGTAATAGGGAGTCGGTAGCTCATTTCTGTTTGAGGAATTTGGATTATTCACGTGCAACCTAAGGTGAGTTTCACTACTCTTTTCTCAAAAGCATGCGTCTCGGGTTGAGACAACGTACTTAACTTTTTCTAGTCCCGGTTGGGACTACTATTTTCTAGTCCGGTTTGGGACTACTTACACATCCCGGGTTGGGATGCTATGGATCCTTGTGTGGGTCGGTTTTTGCTAGTTCGCAAATTGTGTCCTTGATGAACTAAACCAACTCTATCATCTGTAAGTCCTTCACATACCGAATGAGTTGCCGGGTTATGGCAAGCGGGTTATTAGTTGATAGCGCTATTAGGTCTTACAAACCTCACACCGGCTCGGGGAGTGCGGGAGTGAACTATAACTTAACAGATTTTATCATTGTTGATAGGCAATGATGTAAGGCATGCGGCTCACATTTGTGGCTACACGTACATCAGCAGTTCGGTATATCGGTGTTAGTTATCATGAATGGGTTAGCTACCCTTGACATGCGATGAACTAGTGTTTACACGGTTCTTGGAACCAACTCAATTACTTGTTTACGTGGTTTTGGAAACCAGCGCAGTTACATACTCATTTACTTTACTTAGTGAACTCACCAACATTGTTTGTTGACCCATGATTTACATGCTTTTGCAGGTAGTTAGCTTCCGGTGCCAGGATTAGAAAGCACTGCACACTTCACTGCATTTGGGGTCTTGGGCATACACCTAAATTTCATATTATGCTTTTTACATTTTCTTTCATATGGTTTTAATTTGGGCGCGTTGTTTTGCGCTTGGTTTTTAAAAGGTTTAAATTTGGTTTACGCTTCCGCAGCTTAACTAAACTTGGTTTTTGAAAACGAACTAAATGGTTTGGGCATTTAGAGTTCGTTCATGTGACTTATGGCTATGGGATCCTGGTATGTCATGCGCCTCGCGGTATAAACCCCGCAATGGAAATTTGAGGGTGTGACAGTTTCTAAGCCCAAACTTAGAGACTTTAGGTACATTTGAGGCTGCTACTACTCATTTACCATCCAGTGGTGGATCTGAGGACAGAAGTAACATTAATAAGACCTCATTTGTGGCAACTACTGATGAAGGCTTTATGCCTGAGGTAGGAAATCCTCAGTACCAAAACAAAGAGGTTCATGAGACAACTGGGTTGGGCCCAGCTCATGATACAGCTGATGATGTCCTCATTGATTTGGATGATGACTCAAACTCCACAGAACATGAATTGACGGCTACTAGTGAAGGTCCTGAATCTGATGTCTCTAAGCTCAAAGAGTTGGTCACAACAAATCAGGTTAAAGACCACTTGAACCCTGATTCCCCTAAAGTGGCATCTTCAGTACATTCTGAAGATCACCCAAAAACACCCCCTACACTAAAATGCCTACCCAATTCCCTAGGTCATCAAGCATAGACTTGAACCACATATGCAGCCCAGATGGTCCCCGATACCAGATAATGAACACCCTCATATCTCGTCACCTCAAATCCTTCACAACTACTTGGGAGTTGAATACCAAAAATCAATTTGAGGTGATCAACAACAAACTCAGTGAGCTGTCAAAGAAAATAGACAACAGCACAAGACAGCTTGCCATGTTATCTAGTAAAACTTCTCTACCTATCAGGCTTCCAGAAGTGGATGAAGCCAAAAATGGGGAGAAGATTAAGGAACCAAGAGAGTCACTTGAAGCCAGGATAAGGGCAAAAGTGGCTCAACAACAAACGGAGGAGGAAGCCCAAAAACAAAAAAAAATGATTAAGATAGGCTCCTCAAAGAAGCTGAAGTTGCAGCTGAAACATCCCAAGGCCTTAATGAAGAAACTGCTGAAGACTCGAAAAGTACTGATGACAATCCTTCAGTAGTTGATACTACTATCAACCCTTCAGTAGTTAACACTTCCAACATTCCAACTAAACAGCCTTCTACAACAACTGAAGACATTCCAACTCACATTCCAAGGCCTACAACCACTCAAATGCCTGTATTAAACCCTCCTACCATCTCAATGTCAAAAGAAATACTGGAGAAGAGTTTACTTGCAGCACAGAAGAAAGCCAAGGAAGATGAGATCTGGAACAACATAGAAGCAAGGATGATTTGAGCTACAATGAAAAACTTGAAAAGTATGAAGAAAAGTTGAATAATCTAGTAGCACTTGAAAGAATTGCCGAGGAAGACAAAAAACAACAACTGATGTCTTACATAATCAAGAACAACAAAACAAAGGCTTATTCACTCAAAGGGCTCTCTATGGATGAGCTTACAAGAAGAACTCATATTGTAGCTGACAAACTTGCCACTGAAAAAGACAGAAAGGCAAAGAGAGATGAAGTAATAGATGAATTGGCAGCTAATGGATTTGGTTCAAGAGCCTCTGTGTCAAAATGGAGAGAAGACACACTATTTGACACCTACAAAAGATTCAAGGCTGATAAGGCTGCAAATCCAGAGAAGTACAAAACTTCTAAAGTGTTAACTTCAGTAGTTAGAACTTCTGGTGCTAAACAATAAACAACAAAGCCTGCTACCAAAAAAAAAGCAAAAGGAAACCACAAAGACTGATTTCAAGATGGTATTGCTTGAAGGCAATACAGTAGTACGAGGAGAATTTGTGATTGAAGAGAAGCCTCTGCTAACTCAATTCAGGGATCCTTCAACATTTGCTTACCAAATACAAAAGACAATAACTGATAAACTGCACACTAAGGTAATCACTGAACAACATTTACCTACTTTTGATATACCTAATGTGGTGCAAAATGAAGAAGGAAGAGAATCCCACCTAAGGGTCACTGAAGTAGAAAACATCCCTCACTCAGGAATATCCTAGGAAACCAGCACGGTCCCTTACACTTTAGACTTTGACCAGTCTAAAGTATTGATAATGAAATGGTCATTTACTGATTCAAACTCAGTATTGGTCACTAGGAGAGATCGTTCAAGCAAGGCCTTCAAATCTATGGAAGAATTGAAAAATCTATCTACACAAGACTTGCTCATAATCCAACATCTTGAACCTTAACAAGGATTTCTCACCAATGAACAACTGCACCAACTCAAGACTTCCATGTTCAGAGAAATCTGGAAGATACTTGATGGCAGGAGAAGACAATAAAGGATTAGATAAGGTGTTGGCTTCATCAATCCAGGGGGAGATTATAAGGACAAAAAGGATTGAAGAAACCTCTTTTGCTAACCTTAGTCTAATTCCTATTTCTGCCAAAATATGCTAAGTATAGAACTACTGAAGAAAGAAGAAGAAACTGCTGAAGAAGTATTCAACAAGTACTGAAGAGTTAAAGATCAGAAGTTCTGAAGTCAAACCAGACAAGTTAACTGAAGAACTACTGAAGACAAACTACTCATCAGTAGTTTGTCACTCATCAGCAGTTGTAACAGAATCTTTCCACCGCCTTATGTTTCAGTAGTTTAGTATTATAACATTACTTTATCTTTTGTACAAGTTCCAAGACTACAACCAGTTGTAGGATTGTTTTAGATTCAAGTTGCATGTATTTGTTCCTCTATAAATAGATGGGTTAATCCCACTATTTTAGAAATCGATTTTATTAAACTGAAATCCTTCAAAGGCTTTAATTGAAATACCATTAACTATCTTTAGTTCATTACATCTAGGGGGAGTAATAACTCCAGTTGAAAGTGAAACATTATAACTAAGCACTACACTTATGCCGCTGTGCAAACTGCTTTGATAAACTTACAAACACATAAGTGTTCACAAGTAAACAACTGTTTAAGAGTTAACTGATCCAACACACAGTCAGTAAAGTAAATGTAACAGAACAACGGTGTGATTTGATTTCTCATAAACTAATATGATCCTCTTACCGGAAAATCACAAAAGGTTTATTGCTTTATGTTTGATTTTACTCATATATGCAAAACTCAAAAAGATTTTTGGTGTGTTTTAAAATAGATTTCAGAAAATCCAAAAGATTTTACTTTTCTGTGTTATTTTCGATAATCGATGTTGGAAGATGATCAGTTTCTAAAGTTTGATGAGCCAAAACTGAGTTTTGTATCATTAAAATCAGAGTTTTGAAAGCTTGAATGTTTAAAGGTTTGAAATTGTCAGGACATGGATCGAATAAGACATTTTAGTGAAAATCAGTTTTACAAATTTCCCATTCGCCCTTTGGGTAGGTCGGATGAGAATTTTGAAGTGTTGGTTCGTGCTTTATTGTGGTCGAATAAGATTGGGATTGATAAAATTTTCATTCGAACCCAAGTGATTTTCATTCGGCCTTTTACTAGAATCGAACCAAAATTTTTATACTCATTCAAACTTTCATGAGGTCGAACCAAAACTTATATATATAGCCAATATGTTCATTCGACCATCATTTCATTCGAAAGCACTGTTATTGATTCATCACTCTCTAAGTAGACCTTTTGCCCATTGATTTTAGATTATATCATTGTGTTCCTGTGATTCACAGGTTTTCATCCACTGAATCGTTCAGAAATTGGGCTTTAGTGTTTCGAAACCCTGGTGTGTTTGATTTGAGGAATTGGAGTGTTATTGAATATGTTTTGATGATCCATAAACCCTAGTTAATCATTTTAGGGGGGGGGGGTAAAACAAAAAATAGGATTAACAACAAGTGGTTAATGAAATCGATTCCTGAAACCCTAGTTTTAGTAGAAAATGATCGATTAGTGGTTAATAATTAAAATTGATGATTCATTAGGCTTAGTCGATCATATTAGAACATAACACAATAAAAAACAGAGGTTAAAATGGCTTAAACAAGAAATTGAAATTTTGAATTACAAACAGTTTTCATTCGAACTCATTTTGAGGTCGAATGAAGTGTCTTTGGGTAGAACGAGTGATTTTTATTCATTAGAACCTATAGAAACTGGTTTGGACCTTTGATAGGTCGAACCAACTGACAAATTTGAAAAAAAACTTTGATTTTTGAATCCGAATTAATGTGTTTTGTATTTTTATGTTTAAACAAATAAAATGGCAGAACCAAAAGCACCAAAAGAGCTCAAATTTGAACCAAAACATAACTGATGTGCATACATTGGTGATGTAGATGACAAATATGACGAATTCAGATGAATTGTTGAATTTTTGAAGAGATACATGATAGTTAATGCGATTGCCCAACCACACATCATTTATAAAGATCACCAAGAGGAGTTTTTGAAGAATGTTGCCTTGACATTATAGGAAGGCAAATCAGTGATACGCAGCAAGATACAAGGATTGGATATACTTGTCGGAGAAGCTGATTTCAGAAGTGTTACATTTGACTGATAAAGAGAAGGATCCCATCGAATTACCATGGTCTATGCAGAGAGGTTGTTTCTTGAGTATGAAGTACTTTGCCCCGATTACAGAATGTCAGTTAAACAAGGAAAATGTATCTCCACCGTTCAAATATTTGTTAAATTTGCTAATACATGTGTTTGGTCCTATTCGAGGAGGATTTGATGTTCTCAGAGACACGATCAGTTCGCTTGCAGTGCATTGATCTTAAATAAAGATTACAACGTGTTGGGATGCTTTTCCATCACATGAAAGAAGTTCTGATGGAACGAAGACTGACAAGTTCTTGTTGTACCTCGGGTTTCTTCAAATGATCTTTGATGGAAAGTATCCTACTTTGGTGAGAGATCCCTTGAAGATTATGAATCAAGAACATATGAATGAGATGACGTTGAATAAAAGGAGAACATACAAAGGAAATGCAAAAAATGAGAAGCCACCATACTGGAGATTGTTTGGACATTTGATTAATCCGGGTTATGTTGCTCCCGATAAAGACAATGTCAGGAATGTAAACAGTGATTCCAATTCTGACTCTCCATTGGTTTCTGTGAAGAAAGGAGAGAAAGTAAAGAGACAATTGATTAATAAAGGGGCGAAATCAAAGGGAAAAGGTACAGAGAAAGTGGATGAATCTAAAGCTAAGAAGAAAGGAAAGGCTAAGACGTTACTGATTGATGAAGGTTCAGAAGAAACAGAGATTGAGGAGATTTGGGATTCTGATGATGAAACGGTAAAGGATACGAATCTAAAGGCCGTCGGGGATTCGAGTACTCCTAATCCAAATGACAAAATAGTTGAAGAACAGTTGAGTAGAGATTATATTGAAGAGAATGAAGAGTTGATAATTGCAGATGTAGATTTTGCAGATTCTCCGGTTGCTCCTATTTCAAACAACCGTGGACGAATTAAGCATAACAAAGAGACAGAAAGATATTGAGCTATTGTTGAAGGTTAAGAAACTGCCTCAAGCTTCATCTGAACAGATAGAGTCGCGAGCAGCGAAGAAACAAAAGGTGGTGACTAAAACTGAAGTTCAACAAAATCCTGATTCAGTTTCAAAGTCTTTGAAGTCTATTCTATCTAGTTTGAACAAGTCACCTGCTGCAAAACAACCAACAGAATCAAGTTCATAGCCGAAGGTTACAGTTTCTGATGATGTTATGAACTTGGTGAATCAGCATATTGGAAAAATGATGAAGTTTTTCAACAAGCATGAGAATGAGATTAAACTAATGAAAGAGAACGAGAAAGACATTCTTGCTATTGTTATCAACTCAAAAAAAAGGCATGATAAGTTAGAAGAAGAGGTAACCAGTCTCCAAATTGAGAATGCTGAACTGAAAGAGTCGAGCAGAAAGAATGCAAAGTGAATCATGTTAGTTGAAGATGAGAATAAGAAGCTAAGGAAGATCCTTGATAATCTGTATGCAAAAGCACCGCAATTGAAAGGTGTTGATGAGGAAGAAGAAGAAGATGAGGATGATAAGGAAGAAAAGCTGGATTACAGCGGTACAGATAATGATGATAACTCAGATAATGATGATGATGCGCCAGGTGGTGATGGTGTGAATAAAGAGAAATCAGCAAGTTCAAACGAATTAAGTGATGATGTTGATAACTATTCCTTTGAGAAGCATAAGAAGACGAAAGAAGACAAATCCGCTTCAATCCGCAAGATATCAGGTGGAATGAGTGATGCTGAGATGTAAAGGTTGAAAAGGATGCTGAAGCGTGGATATGTTACAGCTGAATTGACAGAGAAGTTTAAAGATATTTTTGTTATAGGTGATATGAAGTATTGTCTAGAATACCAAGATCCCGAGCTAGAAGATGGTGAGGTTAGTGCTGTGGTAACGAAAGAGATACTTGAAGGTGTTGCAGCAAGCTAAAATATCTCTAGATGATTTACTGAAGAATCAAGAGATTCCTGACATTCCAGTGACTTAACCGGGTCAAAACTTTGATGATAGAGACATAAGAAACTTCGATGAGGTGGAAATTGAAGATATATCTCACGAAGAATACCCGGAGTATAATTATATGAAAAATAAAACCAGTATTCCAGTGATCAATGATGAGATACTAAAGGAAGTTGAAAAGATTGCAGAAGAGAAAGGGAAAAAGATCATTGATGAGGTATTTGATGATGAAACAGAGAAGGCTAATGTGTATAAGCAGTATGATGCTTTGAAGGTGTATCTAAAGAAATTGAGAGAGGAAGAGGATAAGCGTCCAGTGCCAGGAATTCAAGGAGAATTCTACATATACCATTACAAGATGTTTAAAGGGAGAGCGTTGGCATGGAAATAGTTTCCACAACTTAGATGTATTGGAATTAAATGGGAGAAAGGAATTATCTATTTTGGACATTTCCACAACATTAAAACACTTCCATATTGGGCTGTGAGGGACGTGTGTAGGCATCAACTGGGTGGTGTTGAAAGTTCGAATATTCTTCACTATATGGCAGAGAAGATGACAAGAGAGAGTCATACAAAGTGGGACATGTTTAAATCTTAGTATCCCAAGCGAATTGTTCATAAATAAATTGATCCGAACAGCAATTTGCCGTATGTGACTTGGAAGTATAAACCACTGACTTATCTAAAGAAAATTCCTTTGATGCCGATCCAACAAAGCTTCAGCAAAGACTTCGCATTCTGTTACTACGATTGGAGAATTGGTGAAGCAGTGATTGTGTTGCATGATAAGAATCCTAAGCTGATGTTCAAGAATATACGCGTGTTTGATCCAATATGTTTATTAAACTGTTCAAAGGACGACATCGACACCTTGTATTATAATCAGATTCATTTTGATGTGCTTGATTTGGAGCAAGCTTGGAGGTTTCAGAAGGTTGTAATATTTTGTTTTGCATGGGAAGTGTATGCAGGATGTGACTACAAGAAATTGTTGGGAAAGACGATGAAGCTAAGAGCCGAAACGAAGAAACGACCATCAAACGTTGAAGGTACAAGCATAAAGAAGAAGGTAAAAGTTGTGCTGAATAAGAAATCGACAAAAGAATCCGAGCAATAGACAAGGGGGAGTATGTAGATGCACAATTGTGTCTATCGCTCTCGGATTCACTTCATAATATCAAAGATTGCAAGATTTAGATTTTTTATAAGTTCATTCGGATGTTCGAGGGGTCGAAGGAGTCTTGAAGAGGGTGAATGAAGTTTTGATAACGTTTATTATGTTGGTTTGGGATATCGACAGGTCAAGTGGCTCATTCGACCTTATGTAGGGTCGAACTACATCTTTTATATATAGTTTTGAGTTGTTTAGAGTTAAAAGTTGTTGGTTATTTGTTAGTGTGTTTGTGTGTGTTTTGTAGGAAGGTTCTGGAAGTCTTAGTTTTCATTAATATCATATTGTAATGATTATCTTTGATTAATGGAAAACGATTTGAAAATGAACTTTAACGTGTTCTGATTACGATTTATATCATTTTGCATGGGAATTAGGGTTTCCGCACATGATTCATAATACCTTATGTGATATTATTGTTTCTTTGTGATAAAACGATCCTACAGTTTTGAGGATCCTGTACACCGGGATAAGGTCTATAAACTGAACAAAGCATCGTACAGTTTACACCAAGCCCCTCGATGGTGGTACAAAGAGCTCAGCACATTCTTGCTTTCTCGAGGTTTCAAAATAGGACAAGTTGACTGTACCCTGTTTACAAAAAGAACAGATGGTGTTTTGCTCCTCGTACATATTTACGTATATGATATTATATTTGGTTTGACTAACGGAAGTCTTTGCAGGGAATTCGAAAAGGTCATGCAGGAAAAGTTTGAGATAAGCTCAATGGGAGAGATGCAATTCTTTCTTGGATTACAAGTGGATCAGACATCAACGGGGATCTTTATCCACCAGACGAAATATGTTTCTGAAATCTTGAGCCGATTCCAGATGGAGGATTCAACACCGATTGTCATTCCTATATAACATAATCACAGGATTGGAGTTCATGCTAAATGGGAGCTCATTGACCGTCACATTTACAGAGCCATCGTTGGATCGTTGATGTACTTGACCACTTCCCGACCAGATATAATGTTTTCTACATGCCTTTGCGCACGTTACCAGTCGAAGCCGAAAAAATCTCACCTCATCGCAGTCAAACGTATCCTACGTTATCTAAAGGGTTATTCGTCACGCGGGTTATGGTATCCTAATGATGATATTGTAATGTATTCGAGGTTCTTACAATTGATTTTTGATGACAAGTACCCAGACCTCGTGAAGGATCAGTCACAGATTACTAATCAAGAGCATATAAATGTTATGACTTTAAACTGAGTGACGATTAATAAAGGGAACTCCGAGAAACTCCTATGAGAAGATTGTTTGGTTATTTGGTGAATCCTGGTTATAAAGCACCTGGCCAAGAAACAAACTAAGAAGAAGAAAACAAAGAAACAATCTTAGGGAAAGGGAAAAGTGATTGAAGGTTCGTCTAGTGCTAAGAAGAAAGAAAACAAAAGTATGTTGATCGACGAAGACACTGAAACAGAGGAAGAATGGAATTCAAAAGAAGATAAGACTGCAAGTGATAGGGAAGCGAATCCCAAGGGCACTATAGATTCTACTTCACCTACGTTAATGGATGAATTAGTGGTTGTACAACTTCAAAGAGGATACAACAAAGATCCTAACTTTGATCCTCATTTAGATGCTGATGAAGATTTACTTGGTTCTCCTCATGTTAGGATCTGAGTTTGATTTGTTATGAATGTTTAATAAATGAAACAGTAATGAAGATGATAATAGAAATGGAAGGTGCAGCAGAATAGTAAACTTTAAATCATAACAAATGGACTAATGGCTTTCAACTAGTACTTTTCATCAATCAACACAGATTCAGTACAGTTACACAATTTCTCCCCCTCAGCCTAATCACTCACAGTGTTTGTCTAAGAGAATGTTTTGAGTACTCTTATGATCTATGGCTGACATCACCTAAGATAGTGACAACTAATAGATATAACAACATAAAACATATGATATAAACAAATACTGTTACATTGGTAAAAACTGATGACTAAACGTCTGATGGGTAAAGTCTGATGGCTTGAATCATCTGTTGGAGCCTAAGTGTTGTTGGCTTCAACAGACCTCGTGTCTTCATCAGTCTTTTGGCTCAGCAGTTGTTTCTTCAATCAGTCCTTTGTGATCAGCACTTGTACAGCAGATGTTGGGAGAACAACAGTTGTTAGAGTCAACAGTCTTTTGGGAAGATCATCATGTAAGTACTATTTTATTAAGGATCATGTGTATAATATGTTTTGGCTTTTCATATCATCTGTTCTTCTTCGGTTTTAGCAGACCCAACAATCTTCCTCCTAGAACAGATGATGCCAAGACTCAACCTTTATTGCTGATCTTTATTCCTTATCAGACTTTCTCTAATTTGGCCCTTGAATTGTAATTCAAAATGAAAAAAGAACAAGTCTTCAGCATCTCTTTCTAGTTCTAAGTTCAGAAGGTCTTGGAGATCATCTGCACACAAACCATATGCATTATCCATTCTTAACTTTTGAGCCTTTCCATCAGATCTAAGCCGAGTCAATTCGTGGGTGTCTTTGTTGACCTTCCACTTTAGAATTTTTGAATCTGAGGATTTCTTGAGTTGCAGTTTTATTTGAGATGAATTTGGTGATGCAGTCCTGCCAATGATTCTTCTTAGTTCTTCACTGATTGGATCAGAGAAGTAGTGCACTTGGTTGAAAGTCCCTTCTTTCACAAAAGTTTCAGCAAACTCCTTTTCATCCTCCTGAGACATCTGCTTCTGCCTTTTGTAATGTTTCTTGGCAGCAATAGTGAGATCAGATGTTGAGAGTAGGCTATCTAGTGAAAAAGTCTGTTGAGGTTTTCTAACCACTGTTACCTCAGGGTAAACTGGTTTTCTTGGAAGTGTAGGATCATTTTTTTCTATTCTCTTCAAGCTTCTTATATGTTTCAACCAACCTCAGCTCAGACCATCTTGCCACAGACCTCATTTATCCATATTTTGCAGCAACTATTTCTTCCCTCATTCTTTTGTATTACAAGGCTCGGAAATGGTCTCTGCCTTTTTTGATATTAGGAGCAGAAGCCATGATTTGATCTAGAATAGATTCCCTGACTGCCTTCTCCAATTCACCACTGATAGGCTGGTTGGACATGGAATTGCTCAGGGTTTTAGCAAAATCTTCAATCCTTCTCAATTTGCTAAGTTCTGCTGAATGAATGCCCTGAGTTGTCCTGTCATCCTTTCCTTTACATTTCTCCTTAATTATCAAATATGTTTGCACTGCTTTCATTTTCAGGTAATCATCAATGTTTTTGGGTTTAGGCAGATTTGGGGGAGATTGGAAAGTTCTTTGTGATGGGTCCTCAGTATTATAGAAGGATTGAATTTCCCCCTTGAGTAGATCAAGCTCAAGAGGATACTGAGCAGCCAATGGTGTGATGGTTGGTGGTGGTCTATGGGATGCAAATTTAGAAGTGTGTGGTGAGAAGGATGTTAGTGGAATGGCTGGAATGGGTGTAGATTGTGATGATGAAATGGGAGTTGGTGCGGTTTCTATATTCTCATCCTGTACCACAAAGGTTGATTTTCTCTTCCTTTTGTACAGGATCAGAGGAGATGATGGTGTTTGTGAAGCAGTAGATGTATTAACATCTGTTGGCACTTGTGTAGGATCAACAGATGTTTGGGGTTGAGATGGTGATGTGGGTGGCATAGAAATGGATGGTGTAGTGATGGTGGTTGTTATGATGATGGGTACAGTGGTTGTAGTTGTGGTAGGTTCAGTAGTTGTGGTTGTGGTAGTAGTAGTGGTTGTAGCAGATGTTTTGGGAACAGAGGTTTTGGATGGTGGTTGCCTAATGTGTTTTGCAGGCATTTTCTTCCTTTTAGAGGAGCCAACATCTTCAATTTCCTGTTGTTGTTCTTGTTTCTTTTACACAAGAAACTCTGCTTTGACTTCCAAAGTCTTAGGCCTTTTCAACTTTGCTTCAGCAGCCTTTTCAGCCATGACATTAGCAGATTCATTAATCTTCTTTGCCTTTTCAGCTTTGGTAGGTTCAACAGTGGTTTGAGCAGTGGATTGTTGTGGAGCTAAGTAGATCCTGGTTTATCATCAGGCTTTTGTGAATGACCTTTTTGTGAAGGTGGAATTCCAAAGGGATCTAACTTTGGCAATCTATCTCTGCAACTCTCCCCCTTTTTGTCATCATCAGCAGTGAATTCATCATCATTTTCATCTCTTAAAATAGTTGTGGGGGCAGAGCCAGTGGTCTTCAACAGATGATCTTTGATGACCTTGATATCTGCTTAGGTATCTGTGTACCTAGCATCTACCATGGTTCTGATTTGAGCCATATAGGTTTCATGGGTTTGATCTGCTAGTTTTCGATGAGCTGTGATGATGGGGTTAACAGACTTCCATAGTTTACTAGCAATGTGTTATGTGGATGGTTGACTTTTGATGAGGGTTGCCAAAGTTTGCATCATTGTCTTGATATCAGTCTTGATCTCATTTACAGATGACTCAATGGTTGTAACTCTTTCTGTCAATTCCTGGTATCTTAATTCATCACCTAATTTAATACGATCATCTGAATTCCTACCAGAAGTGGTAGTTGTAACTGGTTCAGTTCTAGGAGGTGAGTCTAGAGAATAGAAACCAGATGCCCCTTTGTCTTGGTTCTGGGGACTTCCAACTGGTTTTAGGGTCACTATAGTGGCCTCATTAGTTGTTGCCTTCAAGGAAGTCTTATGGATGTAACCACTATCCTATTATGAGACAATGGTCTCTACAACAGTAGTGGGTGCTTCACATGAAAAACCACCTTGAGTTACATGTAACTCAAGAGGTGTGGCCTCCTTTGTTCGTGGGCTAGCCAATTGACTTTTCTCAGACCCAGTCACTTGTGGGAGTGTTAGTCGCATTTTTTGGCATATTTTATCATTCATTAAGTAGCTAGTTTAGGCGTTTTTTATGCATTTAGGTTGTACATATTGCATTATTTTCGTGAAATGCATGTTTTGGTGGAATGGAATCTACTTTGGCTTGTTTTTGGTTGATTTTGTAGGTGTGGAGGATCAACGAAAGAAATGGCGAGCTTGACGAGGCGAATCCGCGATTTACTTGGACTCTACTGGCGTCTTCGAAGAGAATTTTAGGCCGCAAACAGCAAAAAGAGAACTAGAGGGGGGCTGAATTGAAAAGTTAATACTTTGAAAGAATTTAAAAAAAAAAAAATTAAGATAACAATTTGGGGAGCTTTTCGTGGGGATAATTGGAGAAAAATAGGCTGGACATAAAAAGAAATAAGAATCATTCATTGAAATTATTGGGGGGATCCTGGACGTTTTTGGCTGGACACATCGAAAGAAGCAAAGAAAGGCTTTGGCAATTTTTATTCTTTGGTTGAGCACTAAAGACGATTTAGTATTTCATTTTTTTCGTAAGCTTTATTTATTTGATGTTTCGTTTTATATTTGCTTTGATTGAACTAGCCGCCATGTCCGGCTAGAACCTTTTTAATTCCGGCACTTTGGTATATTTTCTTAGTTTTGATTCGTAAGATTATGTGAAACTCTTATGAGATCCGATTTTTGAATGGTTTGTTTGGTTGGTTCTTGATTTTATACCATTAGGTAATATATTAGTTGGTTGATAAAATTGGCCACTTTGTTAATCATTCTAATAGTGTTCATCAATTTATAACACTTTAACCGGGTTTATATATTTGATAAAAGGAACAAATAACGGTTTAGGTTTGTCTATGAATTTAAATTTGTTATAGAATTAAACAATATAATTGAGCACTCCAAACGGCGTGAGTGTTTGATTGTAATCGATACTTCTATCATTGCAACCCGCACACTAAGATCCGAACGGCGTGAGCTTGGAGTAACGGGTTGGCTCTAATCAACGAACGGCGTTTGGTTAGACTTTAGATAGAGTGGATGTCCGAACGGCGTGACGTCTAGTATTGATACAAACCGTTTAATTAAAGGATCATTGCACCATAATTGTTAATGATCATAAGTCCGGGTCAAATTAAGAAATTTCCTTAGTGTTGGAATTAGCTTTAACATCTGAATTTATTTCACAACTTAATTAACGTTTTTTTTTTAGTCATTCGTCTTACTAATTTTAGTTTTATTTTTTTTATTAATTTAAACTACACCAACCCCCCCCCCCCCCTTTTTATATAGTAGTATTTGTGCGAAAACGCTTTTGGTATAATCATTTGGTCTGTATCCCTGAGGACACGAACTCTACTTTCACTTATACTAAGTAGAATATTTTTATTTATTTGCTGGATTCGACACCCAACAAATTGGCGCCGTTGCCGGGGATACGTCAATTCTAATTGTTTTATGCCAAGATCTTCTCGTATAGGTACACCACTTGAAGTTGATCCAGAAATAGAGAAAACTGCAAGGAGATTAAGGAAGCAAGCAAAACAACGAAAGAAGTTAGCAAGCTCCCCAACCTCTATCACTTCACCTCCGATCACTAACATTTGGCAAGACATACTCTTGTCAAGTAAATCCGAAGCTGAAACCGAATCTCTCTCACATCCACAAACACTCATTACTCCACCACACTCACCCACCCATACCCATCAAGAACCAAACTCACCCGAACTAACAATGGCAGCTGAACAAACCCTTAGACAGTGGGCGAATCGTGATGTCCCACAACAACCACTTTGCATCAACTACCCTGCAATGGAAAACTTCGAACTGAAATCCGGGTTGATCCATCTGTTACCCGTTTTCCGAGGCTTAGAGAATGAGGACCCACATAAGTTCCTCAAGGAGTTTCATGTTGTGTGTTCAGGTATGAAGCCACACAACATTACTGAAGACCAAATCAAACTAAGGGCATTCCCCTTCTCTCTTCAAGATTCAGCAAAAGAATGGTTATATTACCTGCCACCGGGGTCGGTAACCACATGGAATGAACTTGCAACACTGTTCCTTGACAAATACTTCCCGGAAGTCAAAGCTTCAATACTTCGTAAAGAGATCATCGGGATCAAGCAAATCAAAAGGGAAGCATTGCACACTTATTGGGACAGGTTCAAGAAGCTTTGTGCTCGATGCCCACAACATGGCATATCTGAGCATCAACTCCTTCAATACTTCTGTGAAGGATTGGCACCGATGGAGAGGCGTTTGATAAATGCCTCTAGTGGAGGAGCTCTACTTGATAAAACTCCTACTCAAATTCGGGCTTTAATCACATCAATTGCTGAAGACTCAAAGCATTCAGCACATGAGGAAGAATGGTATGTTGATCTGTCAAGGGGTGTCAAAGAAGTGAATACTCCTCACCTTGAAAGCCAAATTGCTGAATTAACAAAAGATGTGATGCTACTTACCAAAGAGAAAGGTGTTGAACAAAAATCAAAAGCTTGTGGGATATGCTTGCAACATGGACACCCCACGGATATGTGTCCTACACTGCAAGAGGATGTTGAAGATGCAAATGCAATTGGTTACTCGGGACAGAATTTGAGACAGTATGAACAACCACGAGGCAATCAAAATTGGGGACATCCCTCCAATATGGGTTATCAACAGAGGCCGCCACCATTTCAACAACGCCAGTCCTCTCAAGGAAATCAACAACAACAAAACTATCAGTCTAGGCAACAACCACCTGCACAACAACAAGCGGGAAGCTCAGGGCCATCTTTAGAAGACATTGTGAAGAGTTTAGCCACTAGTACTCACTTATTCCAACAAGAGACTAGATCCAGCATCAAGAATTTGGAGCAACAAATGGCACAACTCGCTAGCTCGGTCAGCAAGATAGAATCTCAAGGCAAGTTACCCCCACAAACCGAAGCAAATCCCAAACACAATGCTTGTGCCATCACCTTGAGAAGTGGAAAGAGTTATGATGCTCCCGAATTGCAAAAGGAAGAGGAAGAAATTGTTATTGAGAAAAAGGGCAATGAAAAGCATGAGATGCCCAAATCTGATGAAGTGAAGGCAAAGTTCACTACTCCTCCTCCATTCCCTTCTAGGCTGCGAAGCACACAAAAGCAAAGGGAAGAGCAAGAGATCATGGAGACCTTTCGAAAGGTAGAGGTAAACATTCCTTTACTTGATGCTATTAAACAGGTTCCACGATATGCAAAGTTTTTAAAAGAGCTTTGCACATCGAAGAAGAAGCTGAAAGGTAATGAAACTGTTAAGGTTGGTGAAAATATTTCAGCGGTTTTACAAAAAAGATTACCTCAAAAGTGCAAGGACCCGGGTGTTTTCACGGTTCCTTGCAAATTGGGGAATCTAACTATACCACGAGCCATGCTCGACCTTGGGGCCTCTATTAATGTCCTACCAAATTCTATTTTCAAAACACTAAATGTAGGACCATTAAAAAGGACCGGGGTGGTCATTCAGTTGGCCGATCGATCCTTAGTATACCCAAAAGGTGTATTAGAGGATGTTTTGGTTCAAGTGAATGAATTGGTATTTCCCGCTGATTTTTATGTGTTAAATATGGAGGATGATGACACTCCAAGCTCAAGTTCCATTTTGTTAGGGAGACCATTTTTGAAAACTGCTAAAACAAAAATTGATGTCTATAGTGGTACCCTATCAATGGAATTTGATGGGGAAGTTATCAATTTTAATATCTATGATGCTATGCGTTACCCAAGTGATGTTTCATCTTTGAATTGGTTAGAGGTTATTGAACCCTTGTCTGATGATTGTTTTGAGTTATCTAACCATGATGTTTTAGCATTAGTCTTAAACAGAAGCATTGATGAAGTTGCAGCAAAAGAACTTACTGAAAAGTTCAAGCTTGGGGAGGATCTTATGGAACTTGTGACTTTTATGGATGCACAAGGGAAAGCCAGGTACGAAGCTCCAAAAATACAACTACCAATTACTAACCAAAAGCTTCTTCCATCTATTTTGCAGGCACCGGATTTGGAGTTGAAAGCTCTCCCCGAACACTTAAAGTACGCATACCTTGGGGAGAAGGAAACCTTACCGGTGATTATATCCAACAAGTTGTCAAAGGAGCAAGAAAGTGAGTTGGTTGAGACTTTGAAGCACTATAAGGAAGCAATAGGATGGACTATAGCCGACATTAAAGGCTTGAGTCCAACGCTTTGTATGCATAAGATCCTTATGGAGGAAGATTACAAGCCAACAAGGGAAGCACAAAGAAGGTTAAATCCTCCTATGATGGAAGTTGTGAAAAAGGAGATTCTCAAGTTGTTGAATGCAGGTATGATCTACCCAATATCTGATAGCAAGTGGGTGAGCCCCGTACAGGTAGTGCCAAAGAAATCAGGTATTACTGTCACTGAAAATGAACAAGGTGAGTTGGTCCCCACCCGTGTACAAAACGGGTGGAGAGTGTGCATAGATTATAGAAGGCTGAATGCCTCGACCCGAAAGGACCATTTCCCGCTACCATTCATTGACCAAATGTTAGAGAGGTTAGCGGGAAAGACCCATTATTGTTGCTTGGATGGGTACTCCGGTTTTCACCAAATACCCGTCGCATCGGAAGACCAAGAGAAAACCACGTTTACATGCCCCTTTGGAACGTTTGCATATAGGCGGATGCCTTTTGGGCTTTGCAATGCTCCCGCCACATTCCAAAGGTGCATGGTAAGCATTTTTTCAGAATATGTTGAAGAGATCATTGAAGTTTTCATGGACGATTTTACTGTTTATGGAAACTCTTTTAACGAATGTTTAACAAATTTGACCAAAATTTTGAAGAGATGCATTGAGACCAACCTTGTTTTGAATTATGAAAAATGTCATTTTATGGTTGACCAAGGTCTCATTCTGGGGCATGTTGTTACTGCAAAAGGTTTGGAAGTTGACAAGGCAAAGATAGACATTATTAAATCTTTACCTTATCCTAACTCTGTCCGCGAGGTACGTTCTTTTCTTGGTCATGCAGGTTTTTACCGAAGGTTTATCAAAGATTTTTCAAAGATAGCAAGACCAATGTGTGAGCTTTTACAGAAAGATGTTGAATTCAACTTCTCCGGAGCATGCAAGAAAGCCTTTGACACCTTGAAAGACTTGCTAGTTACCACACCCATAATCCAACCGCCTGATTGGGAGTTACCATTCGTGATCATGTGCGATGCAAGCAATCATGCAGTAGGGGCGGTGTTGGGTCAAAGGAAGGATCGAGTACCACATGTGATCTACTATGCTTCGAGGACATTGGACCATGCTCAAAGCAATTACTCGACTACAGAAAAGGAGCTCTTAGCTATTGTTTTTGCTTTAGAGAAATTTAGACAATACTTATTGGGTACTAAAGTAATTGTTTATTCTGATCATGCAGCTTTGCGATATCTCATGACAAAGAAGGATGCAAAACCGAGACTAATTCGTTGGGTGCTTTTACTCCAAGAATTCGATTTAGAGATTAGAGATAAAAGTGGGAAGCATAACTTAGTAGCGGACCATCTGAGTAGGATCATCAACAATGAGGACCCGATACCTTTGAACGATTCATTTCCGGATGAACAGCTATTCGCTACTGAAGTGACGACTCCTTGGTATGCGGACATCGTCAATTACTTGGTGACGCACACTCTTCCTTTCGATCTTTCACGTGCTCAGAAGGATAAAATCAAGAAGGAAGCAAGGCGGTATGTTTGGGACGATCCATATCTTTGGAAAATTTGTGCAGATCAAGTCATAAGAAGGTGTGTCGACAAAAGTGAGGTACCTTCAATTTTAGATTTTTGCCATTCACAAGCTTGTGGAGGACATTTTGGTCCAAAACGAACAGCACACAAGGTACTTGAATCCGGTTTCTTTTGGCCAACGATATTTCTTGATTCATACATGTTTTGTAAATCTTGTGAAAAATGCCAGAAAACCGGTAACTTGAGGTCTAAGGATCAAATGCCCCTCCAGCCCATTTTAGTGTGTGAAATTTTTGACGTATGGGGCATTGATTTTATGGGTCCGTTCCCAATGTCGTTTGGTAATGTTTATATTCTTCTGGCCGTGGACTATGTCTCCAAATGGGTGGAGGCAAAAGCCACGAGAACTAACGATGCTAAAGTTGTTTCAGATTTTGTGAAGGCTAATATTTTTAGCAGGTTCGGTACACCAAGAGCATTCATAAGCGACAGAGGATCACATTTCTGCAATAGAACCATTGAAGCACTTTTCAAGAAATATGGTGTTGCGCATTGAGTTTCGACAGCATACCATCCACAGACGAATGGTCAAGCAGAGGTATCAAATCGAGAAATCAAATCAATCCTTGAAAAGACGGTTAACCCAAACCGTAAGGACTGGAGCTTACGCTTGGATGATGCATTGTGGGCATATCGCACTGCCTACAAAACACCTATAGGTATGTCGCCGTTTCGCCTGGTCTTTGGAAAAGCTTGTCATCTTCCTGTTGAATTGGAACACAAGGCTTATTGGGCCGTGAAGCAGTTCAACTTGAAGATTGACGAAGCGGGAATTTATCGTAAGCTACAAAATCAAGAGTTAGAAGAAATCCGTAACGATGCTTACGAAAATTCCCGGATTTATAAAGAAAAAACTAAAGCTTTCCATGATAAGGTAAATACGCGAAAAACTTTTAGTGTGGGCCAGAAGGTATTGTTATTCTCATCTAGACTTAAATTATTTCCTGGCAAATTACGGTCACGATGGGTCGGGCCGTTTGTAGTTACTAACGTTTATCCTCATGGTGCAGTAGAAGTAACAAGTGAACAAACAGGAAAAACGTTTAAGGTGAACGGTCATCGTTTGAAAGTGTTTTATGAAACATTCCAACACGAAGAAGAGTGTGCAACGGAGTAGGAATGCGTGCATTACCAAGATTAGACTCGGTCTAAGTCTAGCCTAAAGATGTGAAAGAAAGGCGCTGCACGGGAGGCAACCCGTGGTTCCATATTTACTTATTTCTTTATGTTAAAAAAAAAAAAAACAGACCCGGGCGGGTGTCACGTTTACCCGGGCAAGTTGCCAAAGTGACCCGGCCATGTCAAAGTTGATTGAATTCAGAAAAATCTCAACATTGTTTACCCGGGCGGGTGTCACGTTTGACCCGGGCCGGTAAAGGTTCTGAAGTAAATTAATAAACACTCCAACATGAGAGACCCGGGCGGGTCAACTCCTTTACCTGGGCAGGCAAAGTCCCTGACTTGAAGACTTGAATGGATGATAAAAAAAAGGGTAACTCATAACAATAATAATTAAGATACCATCTGCTCATCATCCTCTCAATAAACCTAGAACAAGACTTTCATCACCACCTGACCAACCACCGTCCGCCGCCGCTAACCACCCCACAGCCACCACTCGCTGCTCATCTACGAACCTGGTATGTCCCTCTCCCTTCTTTCTCTCTCTCTCTCTCTCTTCGTTCTTTTTCAACCACCCTGGTCCAACCCTAACCGCCGCCCCTGTTTCCTGTCAGCCACCATCTCTACAACCACCTCCGCCCCTGTTTCCTGTCAACCACCTCTGCCACCAACCGCCCGGCTCCTTCCACTCGTCGCCCCTGACCACCCAACGCTGCACCACCATCACAGCCGTCCTCCGACACACCGCTGCAGCACAACCACCATCCCCACACCCACTCGCCACTTGCTGCTGCCTTGCTCCACCTTATTCCGGCCACACCACCCTGCCTCCTCCCTCAACCACTTCCCGCCGCCACCAGCCACCCACTGTCGCGTCCCCAAAATCCTCACCAAAACAGTCACACCATTTTTTTTTCTTTTAATTGTATCTGTTTGTTGCTAATTGCTCTTAATGTGGGTATAAAAAATTAGAAGAGAATTAAATTATAAACTTGAGTTTGTTAATGCTATTGAAATTAATTGATTGTGTTGATGTTTGTCGAATCTCATGGATTTTTGAGGAAACGCACCAGGTATGATGGTTTAATTTTTTTTTTTCAGAAACCGGTGCGCATATGACAATAGCGACCACTATTGGTATTCATCTTTCGTTCCTTTAGTGCCAATTTCCTAATTGCTCATTGTTGGTTATCAACTTTAATTTCAGGTTTTAAGATGCGGATATCAGCCAAGCGTGGCTCAACTGCACCATCACAACCATTGGCAAAGCGGCCAAAGACAAAGCCAAATCAAGAGCAGGCATCCAGTAGTGCCAAGAAGCCTAACAAACTCAAAGAAGGTGATAAGCTTGAAATGTTAAGAAGGCGTGGACTATGCAGCACCAAGTTCGCACATGAAGAGTCACTAAAGGATTTAGGCGTCTATGAAGAAGTCAAGAAGTTGTTTGAGAACATAGGATGGGCCAAGCTTCTAACATGGTTTGACATCGGCTTTGAAAGGATCACATTGGAGTTTTTGAGTTCCTTGTCTCTTGAAGAAGATAAAATACATTTCCGACTTTTTAAGAAGACTTATGCGCTCTCTATGGCTGATATTTGTGGTATGATAGATGCTCCAACTGAAGAAACATTTAGCCCTGGTGATCCTGTTCATGAAGACTTCAAGCCTAAAAAATTTTGGAGAGCTATAACCTCTGATGAATCCTATTTAAGTAGCAAGCTCAAGGCCTCGCAGATCATCCATCCTATCCTACGGGTTACGCACCGTGTGCTGTCAAACATCATCGATAGCAGGCAAGATACGGGTTTAGTTACACAAAGTGAGCTCTACTTATTATGGAACATGATACACCCGCAACCTGCGAGGCCCAATTTTGGGAAATACTTGAGCACTCGACTGTTACAGATGTCGAAGGCGACAAAGGAACTGATCTGTTGTGGCTCAGTAATCACTATATTAGCCCGCCATCGATCCCTGAAGCTTCACTTCCCAACACCACTGGAAGAACTAAAGGGTGTTCAGTATCTGGATATGGTTCAGTTTGGCGAGAATGAAGTTATATGAGCTCCCAAAAAGTGGGGATGGTGTTAGGTGGTTAAAAGCGTCAAAGAAAACAGTTACTATATCAAAGAAGGAACATCACAGGTTGTCCTTAGCCGATCCCGTATCCGAGACTAAATGGGCAGTGTTTTATGACCCATTCCGAGTTTATGAGCGAGAGGTTTCAAGTGAAACTTCTGAAGATTCACTCCAGGAGACCACGACCCACTCCACCGCTGTCGAGAGCGAGCTTGCCGCCATACGAGGTGAATTAGGTCATCTCCACAACGAGATGTCTGATCAGAGGAAAATGCTTCGCCTGGTTTATGCATATCAGCGGGAGATGGGTCGTGCCATTGTTGCAATTCGCGATCGACTCGGGCCTCAGCCACCTCCACCGCCGCATTAGATGCCTTCCGCCCTCGTCTCTGAGCATTGAGGACACTGCTTTATTCAAGCTTGGGGAGAGGTATTTTCTATTTCTTTTGTTTGCATTAGTTTGTTTATATTTCATGCATTATTAGTAGCCATTTTGCATATAAAAAAAAATAAAAATTCCCAAGGTTTTCTGATTGCACACGAAAGGCACGTCTCATTCATTGTAAAACGTAAGCTGAAGGCGGGGCGGTATGGGCTTACACGCTTTAGGACGCAAATTCTTTAAGTTGCGGGATAAAGTAGGCCCAGCATAGTCAAGTTTTTTAGAAAATATAAAATGTTTGGGGTACTTAGGATGGTGTAGTTGACTAGATAGTTGATAGCTATGCATAGCTTGTATCGGCAGCCCAATTTCATACGTTCAGTGAGTTTTGAGCCTCAAATTTTCATATATATTCATTGTTTCGTTTGATGTGTGTATACCGACATGATTCATCGTTTTAGAACTTGTGCATTATATACATCTTGAGACCTTAGGTTGAGATTTGACATAGAAGTGACAGAGGCATTAGGATTACCCATATGTTGAGCCCTTTTCATCATCTTTATTTTCGTTTATTTTGTTTTTAACCCAATTGAAACATTCCCAATAGTAGCCCCTTTGAGCCTTGACCCTTTTCTTTTGATTTAACCCATGATTCGTTTTCTACATCCGGTTTAACTTGTGTTTACATCGTGACTTTATTGAAGTATATAAATAAGACAGAAGAGTATGTTATGTGAAAAAAAAAAAAAAAAACTGAAAAAAAAAGTGAAAAAAAACAGAGAAAAAAAAAGAAAGAAAAGAAAAAAAATAGAATAAATTGTTGAGTCGAAAAGACTAAGTTGTGCTATGTGTTTAGAAGTTTTGTTTATTAGACCGGATTGTCTTTTCTTTTGTTTTCGCCATTTCCCCAAATTTTCCCTACCTTTAGCCCTTGCCAACCCAAAAAGCCCTCTTGATCTATGTTAAGTTTTAACAATTAGGTGTAGATTTGATTAATGTACAAGCTTATGTTAACGATGTTTTTATTGTCCGGTTTTGAGAGAATCACTCCAAATTGCATATATATAACCGAGTGTTGAGTGATTATTGTGAGGGGTACATGCTATGTATGGTTAGATTCTTGAAGGGAGGCGAAACTTGAATAGGTACGCCATGGTTTTAAAAAATGGCACCATCTAGACTTGTTGGGTCGTAAATCTATTGATCGTTGTAAGTCTTGTGAATTAATGTGTTCCTACGTTTTGTGGCTTAAATTCGACTCCGTTTGATGTTAGTCGTCTATGTCTTGGGAATGTGTTGGACGTGTTTAGCATGAAGTTTTGCCAAGGGATATATATATAAAAAAAATAAATAAAAAAAAATTCGTTTCAAGCTTGCATATGTGTTTTGTTTGTTTTCTTGTTCGCTCCTCGACTTAGTTTTATTCTTGACTTCCTTGAGGACAAGGAAAGGTTTAAGCTTGGGGAGATTTGTTAGTCGTATTTTTTGGCATATTTTATCATTCATTAAGTAGCTAGTTTAGGCGTTTTTATGCATTTAGGTTGTACATATTGCATTATTTTTGTGAAATGCATGTTTTGGTGGAATGGAATCTACTTTGGCTTGTTTTTGGTTGATTTTGTAGGTGTGGAGGATCAACGAAATAAATGCGAGCTTGACGAGGCGATTCCGCGATTTACTTGGACTCTACCGCAAACAGCAAAAAGAGAACTAGAGGGGGGCTGAATTGAAAAGTTAATACTTTGAAAGAATTTAAAAAAAAAATTAAGATAACAATTTGGGGAGCTTTTCGTGGGGATAATTGGAGAAAAATAGGCTGGTCATAAAAAGAAATAAGAATCATTCATTGAAATTATTGGGGGGATCCTGGACGTTTTTGGCTGGACACATCGAAAGAAGCAAAGAAAGGCTTTGGCAATTTTTATTCTTTGGTTGAGCACTAAAGACGATTTAGTATTTCATTTTTTTCGTAAGCTTTATTTTTTTGATGTTTCGTTTTATATTTGCTTTGATTGAACTAGCCGCCATGTCCGGCTAGAACCTTTTTAATTCCGGCACTTTGGTATATTTTCTTAGTTTTGATTCGTAAGATTATGTGAAACTCTTATGAGATCCGATTTTTGAATGGTTTGTTTGGTTGGTTCTTGATTTTATACCATTAGGTAATATATTAGTTGGTTGATAAAATTGGCCACTTTGTTAATCATTCTAATAGTGTTCATCAATTTATAACACTTTAACCGGGTTTATATATTTGATAAAAGGAACAAATAACGGTTTAGGTTTGTTTATGAATTTAAATTTGTTATAGAATTAAACAATATAATTGAGCACTCCGAACGACGTGAGTGTTTGATTGTAATCGATACTTCTATCATTGCAACCCGCACGATCCGAACGGCGTGAGCTTGGAGTAGCGGGTTGGCTCTAATCAACGAACGGCGTTTGGTTAGACTTTAGATAGAGTGGATGTCCGAACGGCGTGACGTCTAGTATTGATACAAACCGTTTAATTAAAGGATCATTGCACCATAATTGTTAATGATCATAAGTCCGGGTCAAATTAAGAAATTGCCTTAGTGTTGGAATTAGCTTTAACATCTGAATTTATTTCACAACTTAATTAACGTTTTTTTTTAGTCATTCGTCTTACTAATTTTAGTTTTATTTTTTTTATTAATTTAAACTACACCAACCCCCCCCCTTTTATATAGTAGTATTTGTGCGAAAACGCTTTTGGTATAATCATTTGGTCTGTATCCCTGAGGACACGAACTCTACTTTCACTTATACTAAGTAGAATATTTTTATTTATTTGTTGGATTCGACACCCAACAGGGAGTATACTCTCAGTGACAGGTGATTGAGAGAAACTGGGATTGTCCTGAGTTTTGTCAATGTCTTTGAACAATGGTTGCATAGTGAGTGGAATGTCATGTGATGGTGATGGTTGGGGAATGAAAAGAGAAGCAGCCCCGGGAGAAGTGCTTTTGAACATATGATCAAGTGACTCATATGCTTATTCATGTGTTTCCCCTTGGCTTACAACATGATCCTTTTGTGAGGATTCATGAGGAGTTTGGATGGGTAGAGATATATCCATATGCTGAGAAGAAGTATCAACAGTGGTTGTTTGTAGCATTTGTGTTACAACAAGGTTTTCCTCTGTCTCATCTTCCAGAGTTACCCTTTTTGGTTTCTTTTTGGGGGGCTTAGTGGATGGAAGTTTCTTTTTGGAAGTGGCCGGCGTGGGTTTCACAGCACTGGAAGTAGTGCCATGATCACCAGGAGCAGTGGGCTCAACAACATAGGTTTGGACAACAGTTGTTGTCTTAGCACCCTTTTACTGTGTTTTGGAAACTTTTGCTTTTGATACCTTTTCTTGGGTGTTTAGACCCAACATTCTTGTATAAGTTTCTTGTGAGAGGCTCTTCATTTAATGAGATTATCCCTTTTTAAAATCCGTTTCATGTAAAACCTTTTGTAGGAAAAAAAAACTTAAAAGTTTTGGGTATAAAAGAAAAGCGATGTTTGACCCAGACTTGACTCCCTTCACATTTGCTACTAAATCAAAGAACAGTGCTTGGGATATATTGTAGTCAGATTCTGACAACATTGCATATCCCAAGTACTGAACTTTCAATGGGATTTCATTGAAAGCAGTAGTTTTAGCAGAGAGACAGATTAGGAAGGTATGAAAGAAAAATTTCATGACTGGAGGAAAATATTTTTTGTGTATGGGTATAGGATCAGCTATTCAAACAAAGAATATGATCAAACAAGTTCAATTCAGGTGCGGAATCCCTGAATTGATCACGAAATGATAATAATACTAGCAAAACACACAAATCATCACAAACGTTTTCATTTCATTCATAAACTCCATTAATAATCTTTACAAAGCTTGTTTATAATGATTAAACTCAATTACAGACTTGACAAAAACCCTAGGGAGACAAACATTCTGAGAGGGATACAAAATGACCAAAAGTTAAACATTCAAAAATGATTCAGCCTTATATAGACCTGCACATTCGACCAATCGACTTGGGCGAATGTGCAGGTTCGACCATTCAAGTTGGGCGAATCAACACCTATAATAAACAATGTCTACATTCGACCTCCCAGCGCTCCCTTGGACCAAACTAAACTACCTTCAACCATACGAAAGCCACCTTCAACCGTCTGATATCATCAAAACATATTAAGATTTGCAATTCAATAGCACTAGTCGCACTTCGTGTATCTACAAACTCCCCCTCGACTATTGCTTGAATTGCTTCAGCCTTCGCTCTTCATCCCATCTCTTGTTCATCGGCTTACTGTTCAGCAACTTCTTTTGCTCTTTTGTCATAACTGGTTCAAAAGTTTGCTTTGGTTTCTTCTTTTCAACTTTCTGAATCTGAACAAACTTCCCCAGCTTCTTATCAAAGTCACAACCCGCATTGACGTCCCACGCAAAACATAAGAATACCACACGTTGGTATTTAGCTGCCTGTTCACTGTCTTTCTCTTCACAGTAAATCGGATTGTAGTATAGCATGATAATGTCCTCATGAGAGCAATTAATTAACCACATCGGGTCAAAGATAGGTATCTTCTTGAAATCTTTCATCCCATCCTTCTAAACAATAATAGCCTCTGCTGTCTTCCAATCGTAGTACCACCACATAAAATCTTTAGAGAAATGTTGTGGAATAGGCATCAAAGGAATGTGTTTCAAAACAGTTGGTAGTTTATACTTCAAAGTAACCTTATTCAACCCCATTATCTCATATTTCTCCTTCTTGTGTACTATCCTCTTAGGATACTGTGGGGTGAACACATCCCATTTTGTTCTGCTCTCTCTCGCCATGCGATCTGCAAAGTAACCAACAACATCGTTGTTTACTGTAGCACCTGACATCGTATGTCTGCAGATATCGCGAACAACCCAATACGGTAGTGTCTTTATATCATGGAATCTGTTAAAGTACAGAATTCCTTTCTCCCACTTCACAGCGACACACCTGAGCTGTCTCAAATACTTCCATCCGAAAGCTTTTCCTTTGAATAGTTCGTTGTGAAATTTGTAGAAACTACCTTGTACTTCAGTCTTAGGACGGTTAGCTTCTTTTTCTTTATGTTTCCTCAGCAATTCTTTCAAATCATCAGATTGTTCAACATTTGGCTTCTGACAATCTGAATTCTTAAATACTTCATCAACGAACTTTTTGCTCTTCTCACGAGCAAGTTTCTCAGCCTGGCTCAACAATTCTTCAGAAAATTCAGGAAATCCAGAATCTTTATCATTTTTGAAGTATTCTGGATATTCCTCACTAGTTATATCCTCCATCTCAACTTCTTCAAATACTGGAACATCTCTATCATCAGAGTGATTACCTGCTTCTTTCTCAGGTATATTCGGTATTTAGTTCTCACTCATCAACTCTTCCAGAGATTTACCAACCTGTTTAGCTAATCCTTCCAATATTTCTTTAGACACGGCTGCAGAAACTTCTCCATCTTCCAGATCAGGATCATTATACTCTAGTTCAAACCTCATATCATCTGACTCAAAAATCTCTGGAAATTTGCCAGTCATCTCAATCGTCCAGACTCTATCAGTCAACATCTGGCGATATAACTTCTTGTCTTTTTCAGATAAAGACCTGATTTTCTCATTCCAGAAAATGTCATCATCGTCATTAGTGCCACCAGGAGCTTTTGAACTAGACTCTCCTGCACCTTTTTCTGATCCCCTCTTTTCACATTTATATTTATCAGTATCATCATCATCGTCATCATCATCATCACTATCAGCAGAGCTATTACCATCACCTGAATCATCACCTAACCATCATTATCACCATCATCTTTCTTCTTAGGAGCATCACCGGCATCCTGTTCTAATTCTTCATCATCTTCTTCATCTTTAGATGGTTCAAAATCAACCTGTTCTTCTTCAGGTTCTTTATCTTCCTCTCTAGCTTTTAGTTGTGGAGCTTTCGAGTATAAATCTTTTATGAGATTATTCATGCTCTTGTTGGTTTCTTTCAGCTTTTTGTTCTCAAGTCTCATAGTAATATACCTTTAGTATTTCTCTACTCATGTAATAACAACTTCTGATTCTCATCCTGAAGTTGTTTGATTTTAGCTTCCAATACCTCTTGGTTTTCCTGTGAAGAGACAACTACATCCAACATCTTCTTGTCATTCTTCCTTTACTGCTCAATCTCTACTTGTTGCTGATTAATGATTTTCATCATATCTGCAAGCTTCTAGTTCACTTCATTCATCACATCACTCGATACAGTAACCTGTGGTGTTGAAGCTTCAGCAACTGGAGTCTTTTGTTTTTCAGCTTGTGCGAGACTCTTTCTAAAGCAGCATTGAAGTCGTCAGTTGGCAGCTCAGATTGCTCAGCAACAGATGATGTTTTCTGTTTCTTTGCTGCTGGGGATGTCATGGGAGATTTAGAGCTTGATACTGTAGGAACTTTCTTTCCAGCAATTAGATTCACAATATCTTTATCTCTCTTTTTCATTGGCTTCTCAATCTCAACAGCCTTTGCTTTCTTCTTGTATGTAGGGTTTTTCTGTTTCTCACCAGTCTTTGGCGATCCACCAAAATCTTCAGATCCCAAACCCAGACCTGCATCAATATCATCCAATACAATCGGACTTTTCATTCTTTGTTCCTCCAATGATTTATTTAGACTTTTATACTCACCAGCCACAATGGCCTTGGGCGTGGTGCTCTTAACAGTCTCATTATCTGAATCCCATCTCTCTTCTACCTGAGTCTCTTCCGAATCCATCGATTCTTCATCAACCAAGTGTGTACCTTTCTTTGCAACACTCTTATTTCTACGAGATGTCTTCTTCGGTGGTTAAACATCATCCTCTTTTTCCTTTCCTTTTCCTTTACCACTCTTTACACCAATGTTCACTACTTGCCTTTTCCTTTTCGCTTCACGATCAACAGGACATAATGGATTGTCTTCATCAGAATCATTGTTCTCATTCCTGGCTTTGTCAGTACCTGGATCTTCATATCCTGGATTGATCAGATGACCAAACAAATTCTTCATTTGTGGTCTTTCATTCATCGACACACCTTTATAACCTTTCATTCTTACTAAAGTGTTCAAGCTCATGTGATCTTGTACAACTATCTATGTAGGATCCTTTATCAAATTCTTGTACTTCTCATCAAAGATCATCTGCAGGAATCTCGGGTATAACAAAAACTTCTTATTCTTCAATCCTCTCAATGGTTCCAGCATGTGTTCAAGTATCATTCCAGATACATTGAATGCCTTGTTCAAGATCAGGGCAACCATTAAAGAGCTAATACTCTTTCTCATTACATCATAACCTTCACTCACAGATCCAAAAACATGTAGCATGACATGAGCAAGGTACTTTAACTGCGGGCACAACATTTCTTTATGTAATGAACCATCAGTAATCGGTCCATTATACTTCATTCTCAGAAAACATTTTCTCTATTCAATCCAAGAAAGAACTCTCGGTTCAGTCTTCTGATCTGTCAGCTTCAGTGCTTCTCTAATGTCGTCTTCAGAAATAATCACTAACTCCCCCTGAATCTTACTCATGATAGCAGATTCGTTGTTCCAATAATCCATTCTAGCATTCGTCCAGAATTCTCTTTGGTGGTCTCTGTATATGATGGCAGGAGTAGCAATAGTAACAATGACACGGCTTCTCTTCAAAAAATCAACAATACAGGTAAATTCGAACCATTTTGTCTACATTCGAACCTTTAAATAGGGTCGAAGGTGGACGAATTTTCACATTCGAACCTATAAAGACCTGATCTGCACATTCGACTCTTATTCAATTATTTTTTTAAATTCTGAGATAAAGGAACCTTGTTGCTCATGTTGTAAAAATCCTATCATTGTGATCTCTGATTCTTTCTGATCATTTTAAGAGTTTATTTGCAGGTATTCATCAAGAAACAACGACAGAATTATCATTTTATTGTTCGAACCCTAACATGAATCATACCATGTTTTCTGACCAATAATTAGGACTATTCTTGTTAAGGATTTAGTGTTTAAGTGTTTTAGGGGGAGAACATACAAAAATCAAGGGTTTAAACATCACAGATTAGTTAATTGATTATTTAAAAGTTTCATACCCTAGTTTTTAGGATAAAACACATAAACACTGAATAATAATTACAATTGTTGATTGAAAAAGGTTTATCGGCCATATTAGATGCTTTACAAATCAAAATGGCATGTTAAAACACTCTGAATCAAAATCTGCAATTTGAGAAGATGAACAGACACATTCGCCCAATTCAAAACGGTAGAAAGTGGCTTTTTGGTCGAATGTAGTTGTTCAAACGGTCGAAAGTGAAACAAAATGGTCGAATGTACATTTTTAAACACTGATTTTCACATTCGAACCTTATATTCCACATTTGAACCCCATTTTTCACATTCGTACCTTCGTTTGGTCGAATGTAAATTTTCAAAATCAAAAATTTCATGTTTTGGTTATTTTGTTCGTTTTTAACGTGTTTTCTTGATTTGTTTTGTAGTCTAATCATGTCTGAACAGCAGAGTACTGATATTCCCATAGGATCTTCAGAAAAGGCAGCCGAGAAGAAAAAAGTGGAAGAGTTACCATTTGAAGAAGCACACAACTGCTGTGCTTATTTGGGCGATCTGAAGAAACATACCGAATTCACCGGTATTGTTGACTTTTTGAAGAAAAGTCGTGTGATTGTTGCTATTGCTACTCCTGCTATCATATACAGAGATCATCAACAAGAATTCTGGACGAATGCCAGAATGGATTTTTGGAATAACGAATCTGCTATCGTAAGTAAGATTCAGGGGAAGTTAGTGATCATTTCTGAAGATGATATCAGAGAAGCTTTGAAGCTGACAGATATGAAGACTGATCCAAGAGTTCTTTCTTGGATTGAGCAGAGAAAGTGTTTCCTAAGAATGAAGTACAATGGACCGATTACTGATGGTTCATTACTCAAAGGAAAGTTGTGCCCGCAATTCAAATACGTTGCTCACGTCATGTTACATGTGTTTGGATTAGTGAGTGGAGGTTATGATGTAATGAGAAAGAGTATTAGCTCTTTGATGATTGCCTTAATCTTGAACAAGCCTTTCAATGTATGTGGAATGATACTTGAACATATGCTGGAACCACTGAGAGGATTGAAGAATAAGAAGTTTTTGTTATATCCGAGATTCCTGCTAATGATCTTTGATGAAAAGTACAAGAATTTGAGAAGAGATCCTACTCAGATAGTCGTACAAGATCACATGAATCTGAATACGTTAGTAAGAATGAAGGGTTACAAAGGCGTGCCAATGAATGAGAGACCACCATTGAAGAATTTGTTTGGTCACCTGATCAATCCAGGATATGAAGATCCAGGTACTGATAAAGTCAGGCATGCTATTAGTGAATCTGATGAAGACAATCCATTATGCCCTATTTATCCTGATGCACAAAGGAAAAGGCAAGTAGTGAATGTTGGTGCGAAGAGTGGCAAAGGGAAAGGGAAAGAAAAAGAGGATGATATTGTAAAACCACTAAAGAAGAAATCTCGTAGACAAAAGAGTGTTGCAAAGAAAGGCACTCACTTGGTTGATGAAGAATCAATAGATTCGGAAGAAACTCAAGT
This sequence comes from Ambrosia x helenae, assembly GCA_030844895.1. NCBI lineage: Eukaryota > Viridiplantae > Streptophyta > Magnoliopsida > Asterales > Asteraceae > Ambrosia > Ambrosia x helenae. Next base: position 49,111 of record JAUTDX010000321.1, read on the forward strand.
TAAAGAAAGATGGGATTCTGACAATGAGACTGTTAAGAGCACCACGCCCAAGGCCAGTGTGGCTGGTGAGTCTAAAAGTCTGAACAAGTCTTTAGAAGAACAGAGGATGAAAAGTCTGATTGCTTTAGATGATATTGATGAAGGTTTAGGTTTGGGGTCTGTAGATTTTGGAGGATCGCCAAAGACTGGAGAGAAACAGAAAAAGCCTATATACAAGAAGAAATAAAAGGCTGATGAAATTGTAAAGCCACTGCAGAAAAGAACTAAAGACATTGAGAATCTAATTGCAGGAAAGAAAGTGCCTGTAGTATCAAGCTCTAAATCTCCCATGACATCCCCAGTGGCAAAGAAATAGAAAATATCATCTGCTGCTGAGCCAACTGAATTGCCAACTGATGATTTTAATGCTGCTTTAGATAGAGTCTTGCAAAAGCTAAAGAAACAAAAGACTCTAGTTGCTGAAGCTTCAACACCAAAGGTTGCTGTAGATAGTGATGTGATGAATGCAGTAAACCAGAAGCTTGCAGATATGATGAAAATCATTAATCAGCAACAAGCAGAGATTGAGCAGTTAAGGAAGAATGACAAGACGATGCTGGATGTAGTTGTCTCTTCACAGGAAAATCAAGAAGGTTTGCAAGCTAAGATTGAACAACTTCAAGCTGAGAATCAGAAGTTGTTATCACATGAGCAGAGAAATACTAGAAGGTATAGTAATATGAGGGTTGAGAACAAAAAGCTGAAAGAAACGAACAAGAGCATGAATAATCTGATAAAAGATTTGTACTCAAGAGCTCCACAACTGAAAGCTGGAGAGGAGGATAAAGATCCTGAAGAAGAATAGGTTGATTTTGAACCATCAGATGAAGAAGAAGATGATGATGAATTGGATGAGGATGCCGGTGATGCTCCTAAGAAGAAAGATGATGGTGATAATGATGGTTTAGGTGATGATTTAGGTGATGATAATAGCTCTGCTGGTAGTGATGATGGCGATGATGATGATACTGACAAATATAAGTATGAAAAGAGGAGATCAGGAAAAGACGCAGGAGAATCTAGTTCGAAAGCTCCTGGTGGCACTACTGATGATGATAATATTTTCTGGAATGAGAAATTAAGAGCTTTATCTGAAGAAGATAAGAAGTTATATCGCCAGATGCTGACTAATAGAGTCTGGACGATTGAGATGACTGGTAGGTTTCCAGAAATATTTGAGTCAAATGATATGCGTTTTGAGTTGGAGTATAATAATCCTGATCTGGAAGACGGAGAAGTTTCTGCAGCCATATCTAAAGAGATATTAGAGGGACTGGCTAAACAGGTTGGTAAATCTCTTGAGGAGTTGATGAGTGAAAATCAAATACCGAATATACCTGAGAAAGAAGCAGGTAATCACTCTGATGATAGAGATGTTCCAGTGTTTGAAGTGGTAGAGATGGAGGATATTACAAGTGAGGAATATCCAGAATACTTCAAGAATGATAAAGATTCTGGATTTCCTGAATTTTCTGATGAATTGTTAAGCCAGGCTGAGAAACTAGCTCGTGAGAAGAGTAAAAAGTTCGTTGAAGAAGTGTTTAAGAATACAGATTGTCAGAAGCCAAATGTTGAACAATCTGATGACTTGAAAGAATTGTTGAGGAAGCTTAAAGAAAAAGAAGCGAACCGCCCTAAGACTGAAGTTCAGGGTAGTTTCTATAAATTCCACAACGAACTATTCAAAGGAAAAGCTCTCGGATGGAAGTATTTGAGACAACTTAAGTGTGTCGTTGTTAAATGGGAAAAAAGAATTCTGCACTTCAACAGATTCCACGACATTAAGACACTACCATATTGGGCTGTTCGCGATATCTGCAGACATGAAATGTCAGGTGCTTCAGTAAACAACCATCTCGTTGGTTACTTTGCAGATCGCATGGCGAGAGAGAGCAGGACGAAATGGAATGTGTTTACCCCACAGTATCCTAAGAGGATAGTACACAAGAAGGAGAAAGATGAGATAACGGGGCTGCACAAGGTGACTTTGAAGTATAAACCACCAAAAGTGTTGAAGCATATTCCGTTGATGCAAATTCCACAACATTTTTCGAAAGATTTTATGTGGTGGTACTATGACTGGAAGACAGCAGAGGCTATTATTGTTCTGAAGGATGGTATGAAAGAGTTTAAGAAGATTCATATTTTTGACCCGATGTGGTTGATAAATTGCTCGCACGAGGATATTATCATGCTATACTATAATCCAATTTACTGTGAAGAAAAAGACAGCGAACATGCAGCTAAATACCAACGTGTGGTATTCCTATGCTTTGCGTGGGATGTTAATGCGGGTTGTGATTTTGATAAGAAGCTGGGGAAGTTTGTTAAGATTCAGAATGTTGAAAAGAAGAAACCAAAACAAACTCATGAACCAGTGATGACGAAAGAACAAAAGAAGCTATTGAATATCAAACTGATGAACAAGAGAATGGATGAAGAGCGAAGGCTGAAGTAATTCAAGCAATAGTCGAGGGGGAGTTTGTAGATACACGAAAGTGCGACTAGTGCTATTGAATTGCAAATTCTAATATGTTTTGTTGATATCGGACGGTCGAAGGTGGAAAGTAACTGGTCGAAGGTAGATGTGTTTGGTCGAAGGAGGCTCTGGGAGGTCGAATAAGATCTGTTTGTATATATGTCCAGATTAGCCCATTATGAACGGTCAAACCTGCACATTCGACCAAGTCAATTGGGCGAATGTACAGGTCTATATAAGGTTGAATCACTTTTTGAATGTTAACTTTTGGTCATTTTGTTTCCCTCTCAGAGTGTGTTTCTCCCTAGGGTTTTTGTCAAGTCTGTAACTGATTTATAACATTGTAAACAAGCTTTCAAATTGATTAATGATTATCATTTTGTGATCAATTCAGGGATTCCACACCTGAATTGAACTTGTTTGATCATATTCTTTGTTTGAATAGCCGATCCTATACGCATACAAAAATCTTGGCGCTCTAACCTTATATGCTAAAATTCAAAAGTTAGGTTTTCAGAATGACTGATCTTTTGCTTGTTATGTTTCGCAGGTTGAGCCGCGGACATACAAGGATGCTCTTTTGGATGACGCTTGGGTAGAGGCAATGCAAGAGGAGTTATTACAATTTCAGAAACTGGGAGTGTGGACACTGACAGATTTACCTCGAGGAAGGAAAAAGATTGGAACTAAATGGGTGTTTAAGTGTAAGAAGGATGACAGAGGAGTGATTGTTAGGAACAAAGCTCGATTGGTCGTACAAGGCTTTCATCAAGTGGAAGGAATCGATTATAATGAGATTTATGCACCAGTTGCACGCTTAGAAGCTATCTGCATGTTTCTAGCGTTTGCATCTTACAAGAAATTCCAGGTGTATCAAATGGATGTTAAAAGCGCGTTTCTTTATGGTGTGGTCAAGGAAGAAGTTTACGTAGGTCAACCGCCAGGCTTTGAGGATCCTATTCACCGGGATAAGGTCTACGTTCTAAACAAAGCTCTCTACGGGTTACACCAGGCTCCACGACAATGGTATGAGGAGTTGAGCACGTATATTCTATCCAAAGGATTTAAGCGAGGTTTGGTAGATTGCACACTGTTCACAAAACGAACAGGAGATTACTTGCTTCTAGTGCAAATTTATGTTGATAACATTATTTTTGGTTCTACTAATGAACTTTTATGCAGAGAATTCGAAAAAGTTATGCAGGAAAAGTTCGAAATGAGTGCGATGGGAGAGATGCAGTTTTTCCTAGGCTTGCAGGTGGATCATAGACCAACGGGGATCTTTATTCACCAGACCAAATACGTTTCTGAAGTCTTGAGCCGATTCCAGATGGATGATTCGAAGCCAATGGATACCCCGATACAACCTAATCACGGGATTGGTGTTGACGCTAAGGGGGAGCTGACTGATCCGTTTACATACAGAGCAATCGTCGGATCTCTGATGTACCTCACCGCATCCAGACCAGACATAATATTCACCATATGTCTTTGTGCACATTATCAATCGAAGCCGAAACAAAGTCATTTAGCAGCTGTCAAACGTATTCTTAGATATCTGAAGAGTGGTCCGTCGAGAGGACTATGGTACCCTAATGATGATAATTTTGACCTAATTGCTTTTAGTGATGCAGATTAGGGAGGCTGTGACAAAGACAGCAAATCCACAACGGCTGGATGTCAGTTTATGGGGAGCAGGCTCGTGACCTGGCAATGCAAGAAAGATACTTCAGTCGCCTTATCCACATGTGAAGAAGAATATGTCTCAGCATCAAGCTGCTGTTCACAAGTTCTCTAGATACAGCAACAGATGGTGGACTACGGTTTGCAATTCTTAAAACCCCTATTTACTGTGATAATGAGGCCGCAATTGCATTAACAAAAGATTTAGTTAATCACTCGAAAGCTAAACATATCCGGATCAAATACCATTTTATCCGTGATTGTTACGCAAAAGAGTTGATCGATATGGTCAAAATCCACACTGACTATCAACGTGCAGATCTTTTTACCAAAGCTTTTGATAAATCAAGATTTGAATATCTTTTAAAAGAAAATGGTGTAAAAGAAAAATAGGACTGATCATCACCTCGGTTTATCGCTTTTTAGTTTTTAGTTTTTATTGTTTTTCAGAAAATACAAAAACCCAAAAATATGTTTTTCATTTTAGGAGGAGTTCATTTTTAGAAAAACCAAAAACATTGAAAAATTCAAAAACCCATAAAAATTAGAAAAACCCAAAATGATTTCCAGGTGAAAAAGAGGAAATGATAGTACATCAGTGGGGATCTGACACATGCTAAAAATGTGTAATGCAATATAAGGCGTGTGTTTGAGTTTGTGTGATGTGTTGATAGGCTTCGTAGACCTATTACTGCGTGCCTGATACATACATATCAAACGAATTGATGTGTGGATGAACTCCTCATGGGAATATGGTCTTAGTACCGTAATTTCGTTTGATAGGGTATTTGTACAAAATTCAGAGGTTTCGGGTCGTTATGTTATTAGTTATCTGGGGATAGCCTCTATGATCTTCTGCTGTAAGTCATTACGGACCTAGATCAGATAGGGTATCTTTATAAAAGAGTTGTAAAGCCAAATCCTAAAGTTACCGAATTGAGGAACTTTTAATGTATAACAATAATCAAAGATTATATAATACATCGTATCCAATCACTGATGAAAATCATGATTGATATCAGCCCTCAACCTGGTAGAGTGCACAAGTTACTTTGTAGCATTGAATTGCTGACCTGTATACCTCTGTGCCTCATACCTTGTAAATTACAGATGACAAAAGCATAAATAACCGTATTAGTCTAAAGCACTGCACAACAGTCTGCATGTGAGCTTATGTGGACAACAATATCAGCAGTTGCCAGATCACACATTGTCTTTAATGATAATAAATCAAAAGATCAACGGTGTGATCAGATTTCTCAATAACTGATATGATCCTCTTACGTTTATCTTTACATTCTTTGCATTTTACATTTCTCGTCAAAAATACAAAACTCAAAAAGATTTTAGGTGTGTTATAACAAACCTTTTAGAAAATCCAAAAGATTTTACATTTCTATATTCTTTTTGATAACCGATGGTGGTTGATGGTGATTTTCTAAAACTTGATGGACCATTTGAGTTTTGTCATCTTTAAATAAGAAATAATGAATGTCGGATGTTTAAAAGTTGAGAAAAATATTGAACGGGACTCGATTTTGAGATTTGGTAAAAAGTTCAAAAATTCCAAATTTCATTCGCCCCTTCGATGGGTCGAATGTGGAATTTTGCTGTTTCATTCGAACCTTCTAAACGGTCGAATGTGAGTGTTCTAATGTCAATTTTACATTCGAACCATTTTTCTACATTCGAACCTTTAAATAGGGTCGAAGGTGGAAAAATTTTCACACTCGCCCCACACAAATGGTCGAATGTGGAGCCTATATATACCTTATCTGCACCTTCGAACCCCATTTCAAAAAAAAATTAAAATTATGAGATTAAGACATCTTGTTGCTCGTGTTTTTAAAATCCTATCATTGTGATCCTTGTTTCTTGCTGATCATTTTAAGAGGTTATTTGCAGGTATCCATCAAGTAACAAATTCAGAATCGTCAATTTTCTGGTCGATCCCTAGCATGAATCAAATCATGTCTTCTGACCTATAATTGTGACAATTGATGATAGGGATTTAGTGTTTATGTGTTTTAGGGGGAGAATATACCAAAATCCAGGGTTTAATCATCACAGATTAATCAATTGATTGATTAAAATGTTCAAACCCTAGATTTTAGGATAAAACACTTAAACAATGAATAATCATAACAACTGATGATTGGAAAAGGTTAATCGTTCATGTAGATGCTTTACAAATCAAAATGGCATGTTTAAACACACCAAATCAAATTCTGCAATTTTTGAACATGAACAGACACGTTAGACCACTTCAAAAGGGTCGAATGTGACTTTTTGGTCGAATGTACCATGTTCAAACGGTCGAAAGTGAATAAAAAGGGCGAATGTACATTTTTAAAACGAATTTTTCACATTCGAACCTTATATTCCACATTCGAACCCCATTTTACACATTCGTACCTTCGATTGGTCGAATGTGGATTTCCAAAATCAAAAATTTCAAATTTTGAATATTTTGTCCGTTTTTAACGTGTTTCTTGTTTTGTTTTGCAGTTTAATCATGTCTGAACAACAGAGTACTGATATTCCCGTAGGATTGTCAGACAAGGCAGCCGGGAAGAAACCAGTAGAAGACTTACCATTTGAAGAAGCACATAACTGCTGTGCTTATCTGGGCGATTTGAAGAAACATACCGAATTCATCGGTATTGTTGACTTTTTGAAGAGAAGCCGTGTCGTTGTTGCTATTGCTACTCCTGCCATCATATACAGAGACCACCAAAGAGAATTCTGGACGAATGCTACAATGGATTATTGGAACTACGAATCTGCTATCGTGAGTAAGATTCAGGGGGGGTTAGTGATTATTTCTGAAGACGACATTAGAGAAGCATTGAAGCTGACAGATAAGAAGACTGATCCGAGAGTTCTTTCTTGGATTGAACAGAGAAAGTGTTTCCTGAGAATGAAGTATAATGGACCGATTACTGATGGTTCATTACATAAAGGAAAATTGTGCCCGCAGTTCAAGTACCTTGCTCACGTCATGCTACATGTTTTCGGATATGTGAGTGGAGGTTATGATGTAATGAGAAAAAGTATTAGCTCTTTAATGGTTGCCCTGATCTTGAACAAGCCATTTAACGTATCCAGAATGATACTTGAACATATGCTGGAACCATTGAGAGGATTGAAGAATAAGAAGTTTTTATTATATCCAAGATTCTTGCAAAAGATCTTTGATGAGAAGTACAAGAATTTGATAAAGGATCCTACACACATAGTAGTACAAGATCACATGAGCTTGAGCACTTTAGTAAGAATGAAGGGTTATAAAGGTGTGTCGATGAATGAAAGACCACCAATGAAGAATTTGTTTGGTCATCTGATCAATCCAGGATATGAAGATCCAGGTACTGACAAAGCCAGGAATGTGAACAGTGATTCTGATGAAGACAATCCATTATGTCTTGTTGATCGTGAAGCGAAAAGGAAAAGGCAAGTAGTGAACATTGGTGTAAAGAGTGGTAAAGGAAAAGGAAAGGAAAAAGAGGATGATGTTTAACCACCGAAGAAGACATCTCGTAGAAATAAGAGTGTTGCAAAGAAAGGTACACACTTGGTTGATGAAGAATCGATGGATTCGGAAGAGACTCAGGTAGAAGAGAGATGGGATTCAGATAATGAGACTGTTAAGAGCACCACGCCAAAGGCCATTGTGGCTGGTGAGTATAAAAGTGTAAATAAATCATTGGAGGAACAAAGAATGAAAAGTCCGATTGTATTGGATGATATTGATGCAGGTCTGGGTTTGGGATCTGAAGATTTTGGTGGATCGCCAAAGACTGGTGAGAAACAGAAAAACCCTACATACAAGAAGAAAGCAAAGGCTGTTGAGATTGAGAAGCCGATGAAAAAGTGAGCTAAAGATATTGTGAATCTAATTGCTGGAAAGAAAGTTCCTACAGTATCAAGCTCTAAATCTCCCATGACATCCCCAGCAGCAAAGAAACAGAAAACATCATCTGTTGCTGAGCAATCTGAGCTGCCAACTGACGACTTCAATGCTGCTTTAGAAAGAGTCTCGCACAAGCTGAAAAACAAAAGACTCCAGTTGCTGAAGCTTCAACACCACAGGTTACTGTATCGAGTGATGTGATGAATGAAGTGAACTAGAAGCTTGCAGATATGATGAAAATCATTAATCTGCAACAAGCAGAGATTTAGCAGTTAAGGAAGAATGACAAAAAGATGTTGGATGTAGTTGTCTCTTCACAGGAAAACCAAGAGGTATTGGAAGCCAAGATCAAACAACTTCAGGATGAGAATCAGAAGTTGTTATTATATGAGCAGAGACATACTAAAAGGTATATTACGATGAGACTTGAGAACAAAAAGCTGAAAGAAGCCAACAAGAGCATGAATAATCTCATAAAAGATTTATACTCGAAAGCTCTACAACTAAAAGCTGGAGAGGAAGATAAAGAACCTGAAGAAGAACAGGTTGATTTTGAACCATCTGAAGATGAAGAAGATGTTGAAGAATTGGAACAGGATGCCGGTGATGCTCCTAAGAAGAAAGATGATGGTGATAATGATGGTTCAGGTGATGATTCAGGTGATGGTAATAGATCTGCTGATAGTGATGATGACGATGATGATGATACTGATAAATATAAGTGTGAAAAGAGGGGATCAGGAAAAGATGCAGGAGAGTCTAGCTCAAAAGCTCCTGGTGGAAACACTGACGATGATGATATTTTCTGGAACGAGAAAATCAGAGCTTTATCTGAAAAAGACAAGAAGTTATATCGCCGGATGTTGACTGATAGAGTCTGGACGATTGAGATGACTGGTAGATTTCCAGAAATATTTGAGTCAAATGACATGCGTTTTGAGCTTGAGTATAATGATCCTGATCTGGAAGATGGAGAAGTTTCTGCAGCTGTGACTAAAGAAATACTGGAAGGATTAGCTAAACAGGTGGGTAAATCTCTTGAAGAGCTGATGAGTGAGAACAAAATACCAAACATTCCTGAGAAAGAAGCAGGAAATCATTCTGATGATAGAGATGTTCCAGTGTTTGAAGAAGTTGAGATGGAGGATATTACTAGTGAGGAATATCCAGAATACTTCAAAAATGATAAAGATTCTGGATTTCCTGAATTTTCTGAAGAGTTGCTGAGTCAAGCTGAGAAACTTGCTCGTGAGAAGAGCAAAAAGTTCGTTGATGAAGTGTTTAAGAATTCAGATTGTCAGAAGCCAAATGTTGAACAATCTGATGATTTGAAAGAATTGTTGAGAAAACTTAAATAAAAAGAAGCTAACCGTCCTAAAACTGAAGTTCAAGGTAGTTTCTACAAATTCCATAATGAAGTATTCAAAGGGAAAACTCTCGGATGGAAGTATTTGAGACAGCTTAGGTGTGTTGCTGTGATGTGGGAAAAAGGAATTCTGTGATTCCATGATATTAAGACATTACCGTATTGGGCTGTTCGCTATATCTGCAGACATACAATGTTAGGTGCTTCAGTAAACAACAATCTTGTTGGTTACTTTGAAGATCGCTTGGCGAGAGAGAGCAGAACGAAATGGGATGTGTTCACCCCGCGGTATCCTAAGAGGATAGTACACAAGAAGGAGAAAGATGAGATAACGGGGTTGTGTAAGGTGACTTTGAAGTATAAACCACAAAAGTGTTGAAACATATTCCTTTGATGCCGATTCCACAACATTTTTCGAAAGATTTTATGTGGTGGTACTACGATTGGAAGACAGCAGAGGCTATTATTGTTCTGAAGGATGGGTGAAAGATTTCAAGAAGATACCTATCTTTGACCCGATGTGGTTAATTAATTGCTCTCATGAGGACAATATGATGCTATACTACAATCCGATTTACTGTGAAGAGAAAGACAGTGAACAGGCAGCTAAATACCAACGTGTGGTATTTCTATGTTTTGCGTGGGATATCAATGCGGGTTGTGACTTTGATAAGAAGCTAGGGAAGTTTGTTGAAATTCAAAAGATCGAAAAGAAGAAACCGAAGCAAACTCATGAACCAGTGATTACGAAAGAACAGAAGAAGTTGCTGAACATCAAGCTGATGAACAAGAGATTGGATGAAGAGCGAAGGCTGAAGCAATTCAAGCAATAGTCGAGGGGGAGTTAATAGATACACGAAAGTGCGATTAGTGCTATTGAATTGAAAATTCTAATATGTATTGCTGATGTCGAATGGTCGAAGGTGGATCTTTTTGGTCGAAGGTAGCTTAGTTTGGTCAAAGGGAGCTCTAGGAGGTCGAATGAAGTTTTGGTTGTATATATGTTTTGGTTCGCCCACCTTGAATGGTCGAACCTGCACATTCGCCAAATCGTTTGGTCGAATGTGCCAGTCTATATAAGGCTGAATCATTTTTTGAATGTAAACTTTTGGTCATTTTGTTTCCCTCTCAGAGTGTTTGTCTCCCTAGGGTTTTTGTCAAGTCTGTATTAAGTCTAAATCATTATAAACAAGCTTTGTAAAGATTATTAATGATGTTTATGAATGAATTGAAAATGTTTGAGATGATTTGTGTGTTTTGCTAGTTTTATTATCATTTCGTGATCAATTCAGGGATTTCGCACCTGAATTGAACTTGTTTGATCAATAGTCTTTGTTTGATTAGCCGATCCTTCACATACATAAAGGAATGCACATTTGATGTCCATCTGATACACCTTGATGTTGTGGTTGACATTAAAGGCTATGAAGAGTCTGATAGGTTCTAGCCTAGCTACAGGAGCAAAGGTTTCATCATAGTCTATCCCCTCTTCTTGTCTGAAGCCTTGAACCACAAGCCTGACTTTATTCTTGACAACAATACCCCTTTCATCAGTTTTGTTCTTAAAGACCCACTTTGTACCAATTGGACATACATCCTTTGGCAGTGGCACAAGTTCCCATTCTTGTTATCTTTTAAAATGAAGGAGCTCTTCTTGCATGGCTTCTACCCAATTGTTGTCTTCCAGTGCCTCTTGGTACTTGACACGTTGTGTGAGGGATAGAAAGCCTGCAAAAAGACAGATATATGAGGATTGGCTCCTTGTGAGCACTCCCTCTCTGATGTTGCCAATGATTTGGTCCGGTGGATGAGCTTTAAGGTAGATTAAATTTCCCTGATATGGTATGATGGCATTTTGAGGTGAGGGACAGAGATTTGGAGCCTCTGTTGTTGTAACATCTGTTTGCACTTCTGTAGTACCAATAGAGGGTTGAAATGGAAGTGGGGGAATGGGTCCAAGTGGTGTAAAGGTGGACTGACTTTTGTCAACAGAAGTTGGACTTTTGTCAACAGATGTTTGAACAGTGGTTGACCTTGATGAGGCAGTGGTTTGAGGATAAGACTGATCAACAGTGGTTGACACAGCTTTGGCAGAGTTTTGACAGGTGTTTTGAACATCTGCTTCCCCTGATGCAGAAGAGACTTTGTAGTGAGATGGAATCACAACATCAAATTTGTAGTTATGTTGTGGAGACTGTGGTGTATCTGCACTGTTAGTTTCAGCAGTGATATCTTCAAATTTGAATTTATCTAGATCAAACAGTTCAACAGGATTTGCTGGGATTTATAAGGATGAAAGTTCATTGAACTTTACATTCAGAGTTTCTTCTATTTTCCTAGTCCTTGTGTTAAACACTTTATAGGCCTTGGCAGTAGAAGAATATCCCAGAAAATACCCACAATCTACTTTGGTGACAAATTTTGAAATGTAATCTTTAAGATTTAAAATGAATCATGGGCAGCCAAAGATTTTGAAAAATGATATCAGTGGTTTGATTTTGAACAAAATTTCATAGGCAGTCTTTTGATGTCTAGGGTTAATTAAAACTCTGTTTTAGACATAGCAAGCAGTGTTTACAGCTTCTGCCCAAAAGGACGGTGGTAAACCCGAATCTGCTAGCATAGTCCTTGCAGCCTCAATAAGAATTTTGTTTTTCCTTTCAACCACCCCATTTTGTTATGGTGTTCTTGGAATGCTGAACTACCTCACAATTCCTTTTGACACACAGAAGTCATCCAACTCCTTATTTTTGAACTCTGTTCCATTGTCACTTCTAAAGAATTTTACTAGCAAGTCATATTGTTTTTCAACTTTGGTGACAAAGTCCTTCAAAATACCTGTAGTCTCATCCTTTGAGTGTAAAAAGTAAGTCCATGTAAACCTAAAAAAATCATCAACTATGACAAGACAAAATCTCTTTTTCCTTAGACTCATGATTTTAACTGGGCCAAACAAGTCCATGTGCAACAATTGAAGACATTGACTTGTTTTGGACTCATCAATGGATTTGTAAGAGTTTTTATGTTGTTTTTTCCTTTTAGACAGGAAACACAATGCTCATCACAATTAAATTATTTTGATGGAAGGCCTCACACAAGGCTTTGTTTTGAGAGTGAGTTGATAGTTTGAAGGTTGGTGTGACCCAATCTCCTATGCCACAATTCTGTCTCTGTAGTTAAGGCAGCAGAAAATAGACAGATATTCGCCATAGGGTTATCCTTCAACATATCAACCACATACACATTGCCATTCCTATGAGCAACAAGTTGTGCTTTGCTCTCAGCTATGATGGTGTCAATCTTTTTAACCACTTCTGGCCCATTAATCTTACAAGTTTTCTTAGTGAAGAATGACCTATAACCTTTGTCACTCATTTGTCAAACACTAAGAAGATTAAATTTAAGATTATCAATAAGATTGACATTTTTAAACTTGAATCTCCTAGCCTGAACAGTCCATGAACCCAACACCTTACCTTTAGAGTCATTACCAAAAGATATTTCACCCCCTCCATGAGCTAAGAAGTCCTAAAGTAAGGCTCTACATTCTGTCATGTGCCTGAAGCCTCCACTATCTACATACCATAGACTATCTAAGCAAGCAGAAGCTCCCTGCACATCAATAATGAATTAGTTTTGGTGAGTGTCCAAAGCCAAGTTGGCTTTGGATGGGTTCCTAGACTTTACAGTCTCAAGTTTAGAAGAATAATCAGTTGTTTGAACAAGTTTTTAAACCAATTTCAACAACTGTTGTTGACCATTTGCCAATGTTTATATGTCAACACTTGGTGCAACAGATGTTTGACCATTTCCTGTCAGATGATAATAACCATAAGAATTCTTGTTCACTTTTGGTTTTGAACGCCTTTTTGGTTTTTCATAAACATGTGACAGACTATGACAAGGTGGTTATGCATGTCCTCTTGGAAACTTGTTTGAGGGTGGAGCATCTGTTACTTGGACATCTCTGGGAGTAGAGGTTTCAAGACTTTTGGTAACAGATGTTTGAGCTGGTGTAAAACTATGTTTGGGCTTTCCACTTGGGGTACTAACCACTTGACTCATTTGAGTTTTAGCTTTATACTCTTGTATTTTGACATCAAAATTTTGAGATAAAGACACTCTTTGGTTTTATGATTCTTTTTACCACATATTGAACATGTTGTTTTAGAATCACACACACTTGTTCCTTTGTTGATATCATATGCTTTTAGAAGAAAACAGTTTTTGGTAACATGATTCTTCTTTTCACAAAAATCACAAAACAAGTGTGCACCCTTTTCTTTCTTCTTCCTTTTTTCAATCTTCTTTTCAACAGATGTTTGAGCATCTGCTGGAAGATCTTTTAAGGGAATGATTTTTACCTATGGTGCCTTTTTACCAGCAGGGGTTTCAAAATCAACTGGTTTGAAGTTTTCAAGAACATCACACTCATCTGACCTAAGTTGGTTTAAACTGATATTTTTCAATTTCAGTAAATGATGAGGAACCCTCAAGTTTTTCAAGAACAATTTCTTGCCATTAGGTTCAGTGATTTTAATTTCTTGACCCTCCAAATTAGTTGGAATAACCTCAACCAACTTTGGTTCCCTTTTGTCAGTGTTTTGAGAAATTTGAGCAGTGGTTTCACAACCAATCCCAAATTTCACACGACTTTTGGTTTGTTTGTTGAGGAGCATCTCAAAACATTTACATGATTCCACCCATTTTTCACACTCAACTTGGGTGGATTCAAGCTCTTGTTTACAAATCTGATATTTGGTTATCATAGTTTGGAGCTGTTCTTTGGTTATACTTGCTTCATGGTTTAAACTGCTGATTTTAGATTCTTTTTCAGTTAATTTTGATTTTAACTCTTTTGAGAGTTTTTCAAACTGAATTTCATCCTCTAAAATTTTCTTTCTAAGGTTTTCATTCACCTCTTTAATGTTTGCAAAAGCCATTACACATTTGTCTGAACATAAATCATTTAAGATTTGACGAGATACCTTAGCAGCAGCCATCAATGCACAATCACACTTACACTCACAATCATTTTCACCCCATGGATCTGAGAGATTCACAACCTCCTCTTCAGAATTTTCATCTGGAACAACTGTATCAACAACATCATCAGTCACATTTTCAGACTCAGAAACCACAACCTCAGATTCAACCTCCTCTGCAATTGTGCCCAAAGCCATGAAACAAAAATTTTCTGGTCCATTTTCAGCCTTGGCAACAAGAGCAAAGTTCTCATCTGTTAGCTCATCTGGTAAACTGCTCCAATCAACAAAGCCTTGTGTGAAAAAGCTCTGTTGACTGGTCTCTGCAGGGGCAGAGGGTGGAGTAGCAGTTAATGGCATTTGAGCCTGAGCAACAGGGGTTTGAACATAGTGAATCTGTGGAACAGTGGTTTGGACATAATGGACAGGAACAGTGGATGAGGACTGTGCAAAGTGAGCAGTGTTTTGCACATTTGGTCCAGGGGTATTATGGGAAACTTGATAAGTGTTTGTCTGAGACCTTTGATTTGGATAGGTAATCATAGGTGTTCCATTTTGACTCCTACATTCCCTAGCAAAATGACCCATTCTATTACATTTATAACATTTAATTTTAGATTTATCCAACCCCACCTTTGACCCACCATGTAAACATAGATATCTTCATCTAGTTTTCTTATCGAAATTGTTAGTTCTACTACTGAGCAGAGCCAGTTCGTGCAAAATGTCCATTTCTTCCAATTCCACAGGGTCAAAATATTGAAGGTCATTATACTCAAAGGATATGTTGTCAGATGCATGGATATCACCACTTGCTGCAAAAGCATAGTTGGGTGAATAAGAATCAGAGTTAAAACCATAGTTAAAACCTAAAGTTATGTCAATAACATGATCATAACCCTGATCCTTACTATTACCAGACACCTCATCCTGACCCAAAAGTGTTGTACTACCAAACACATAGTCATCAGACACTTTTCCAGAATCCTGAAGCTTCTTTTTTTGGTTAAGCTCTCTCTCATAGGTCAAGAGCTTACCATAAAGCTGGGTCAGAGATAAGTCCTTAAAACCAATTGAGTTTCTCATAACAATTGCAATAGTGTCCCATCTATCTGGTAGTGATCTCAAAAACCTAAGGTTCAATGTTGAGTTAAGATAAGTTAGACCCACCAGTTTTGGTTCACTAATTAAACAATTGAACCTCTCAAATTGTTGAGTTAATGACTCTCCCTTTACATGACTGAATGTTTCATATTGTTGATTAAGTATTTCACGGTTGTTTTCAATAACCTCCTCAGTCCCACCGAATTGGTCTTTCAAAGCATCCTACAACTTATTTGCATTGTTACAGTGTAATAGCCTAGCATAGATATCATTTGGTAGAGCCATGGCCACAATACTGAAGTCCTTAGCATCTAACTAAATTTGCTGAAAATCTTGCTTGGAGTAGTTTTCATTTTGCTTCAGCACTTGGGCCTTGGGATCTTTGGTACTCGGCACCATCGAAACATGTGGTCCGAAGATAACAGACTTCCAGCAACCAGTGTTCTTTTCAGCTAGAACATGGCTCATCCGACGTTGCCAGAGTATTCAGATCTGACAAGCATCGGTGGCTTGGTGCTCGTGCCAGTGTTGTGTGGATCGTGATTGATTGAAGTCATTCTCTGATTGTTTGTAAAACAGAGTGTGTTTAAAAAACTTTGAACGTAATTAAACTTTTACTCAGTTTTGAATCCGACAAACTAAACGATATCAATAATTGTGATCTGATATGTTTATATTAAATTGATTGGTGAGATCGAATTTAATTGACCATGCTATGATACCAATTGTTAGGATCTGAGTTTGATTTGTTATGAATGTTTAATAAATGAAACAGTAATGAAGATGATAATACAAATGGAAAGTGCAGCAGAATAGTAAACTTTAAATCATAACAAATGGAATAATTGATTTCAACAAGTACTTTTCATTAATCAACACAGATTCAGTAAAGTTACACAATTTCTCCCCCTCAGCCTGATCACTCACGGTGTTTGTCTAAGAGAATGTTTTGAGTAATAAATAGAACAGTACAGGCAGTGTTCTATTTATAGACAAACCTAAACTCTGATGACCTATGGATGACATCACCTAAGACAGTGACAGCTAACAAATATAACAACATAAAATATCTAATATAAACAAATATTGTTACATTGGTAAACACTGATGACTAAACGTCTGATGGGTAAAGTCTGATGGCTTGAATTATCTGTTGGAGCCTAAGTGATGTTGGCTCCAACAGACCTTTTGTCTTCATCAGTATTTTGGCTCAGTAGTTGTTTCTTCAATCAGCCCTTTGTGATCAGCACTTGTACAGCAGATGTTGGGAGAACACCAGTTGTTAGAGTCAACAGTCTTTTGGGAGGATCATCATGTAAA
This sequence comes from Ambrosia x helenae, assembly GCA_030844895.1. Lineage (NCBI taxonomy): Eukaryota > Viridiplantae > Streptophyta > Magnoliopsida > Asterales > Asteraceae > Ambrosia > Ambrosia x helenae. The sequence continues at coordinate 66,000 of JAUTDX010000321.1, forward strand.
TACTGTTTTATTAAGGATCATATGTATAGTATGTTTTGGCTTTTCATATCATCTATTCTTCTTCGGTTTCAGCAGACCCAACACCTCATGCAGCAAAGTCAACCAAACGTGAACGTCTGAAGTCTATGTCAAAGAAGGTGAGCAAGATATCGAAAAGGAAGAAGGATGTTGAAAGTTTATTGAAAGGAACTAGTTCTTCAGCAGTTCCTACAGCCTGAACAACAACTACACAAAAAAAAATCGCCAGCAAAAGAACCCGAAAAGAAGAAACAAAAGATTGTTAAAGAAGTGGATATTGTAAAGAAGAAACCAACAACATCAACAACACAACAGAACCTATCTGACGTCTCCAAATCTTTGAAGGAGATGTTACAGAGCAATGACAAGACAACTTCATCATCCCAACCACAACCAAAATCGAGTTCACAACCTCTTGCTACTTTATCCCAAGATGCATTGAATCTGATGCAACAACAGATAGCACGGTTGATGGAATCTTTCGACTAACAAAAAGCTGCTAATTTGAAGAACACAAGATGAGATCAAGCAGCTGATAGAGAATGAAAAAGATATATTACAGATAATAGCAAATTCGAAAGAAAAAACAGGACAAGTTGGAAAAACGGTTACGCGTTTACAACTTGAGAACTCGAAACCTCAACTATCGAATGTTAATAATGAGAAGAGGATGGTTGCTGATGCGTGAAATGTGTGATAAATATATCTTTAAGTCCAATTAATTTCAATACAAGTTTTAAATGGGAAATACCCACTAAACCACACACTACCGGCAAGTGTACCGGTCGAAAGTAGTAAAGTAAATAAGTCCGAGTATCAAACCGTGGACACAGCAGTAGTGGCTCTCGGTACTAAGCTTTCGTCGAGTCCTAGTCTAATAAATTAAAGTGATGGTGATTTAATTAATTACTAAAAAAATAAAATTAAAGTAAATAAAATACGAACAACTCAACAAAGCAAACGAACAAGTAAAACTGGATGAGATCAAGTAATGAGAAAATGGCTACCTAGGTAAGAATCAAGGTGACTGACTTATAGGTCTCGAGATTGGATAAATGGGTTTTGGCTACCGGGATCTTAAGATACACTAAACTAGACCAACACTGGAACGCGAATCACTCTCCAACATGTCGCAATACTGAATCTAGGGAAGTGTGCAAACTCACCGGTCTCGGGTTCAGATCACCTCTCGGTCTCTCCAAACTATGCTAAGGTATCCTAAATCTGAATGTCCTCTCGGCCCCCTCAGAAACAATACATCCAGGATGTCTAAGGGATGCAAGGGATAGTTATTCTAACAGGTTTCTAACACATGGTGCTAACAAAACAGGTACGCTAGGGGTGACTCACTCTCGTGCAGACCACGGTCTCGAATACCTACCAAGCTAGACACACTGACACCTAATCTCCTCTCGGTCTCAAAGGTGGTAGAATGCTAAATTACCGAATAATTCATTAACTTGTTTCTAGGGTTTACTACGTCTAGCAACCACAAGATTTATCAAAAACACCAAGTCTAAGATAATCACAAAACCCTAGATCAAAAGATACAAAATCAATTAAACTAGAACTTAGCGAAACAAGAATTAATATTTAGATATCAAGCACGCATATACAAAAGAAACCTTATTAGAAAACCTTTACCAAAACATAGCATAGATCCAACCCGAAAACTATTATTCAATTGTCACCCATCAACAATACCTATGTACCACTAAAAGTTTAGCTCCTCATAGTCATGGAAAAAGATAAAAACATAGGTTCAAAATAACACATAGTAATGGCACTAATATTTATAAACACGAAGTAAATAAATATAAAGTGTATGCGCTTAGGATCGTCAAATCTACAAAGAGATTGATCAAACAAGTTTGATTCAGGTGCGGAATCCCTGAATCAATCACAATAATGATAATCAAACAATCAAAACACAGAAATCATCTTTCAAAGCTTTTTCTCATTCATAAACAACTTGAATTACACGTTTTAATAATGTTTACAATCAAATCTAACGTGAAAAGAAGTTGACACAAACACTAGGGAGAGACACAAAACAGGAGGGAATAAAATGACCAACAACTAACTTTCAAAAATTGCTTAACCTATTTATAGGCCTGCACATTCACCCATATTGCATGGTCGAATGTGCAGGTTCGCCCAATCACATCGTGCGAACCAAGCAAAACATAAACATCTAAACTACATTCGCCCCTTAGTCTCTCCTTCGCATCTTTTCTCTCCTTCGCACCAACTAAAATCTTCATTCGCCCACATGTAAACTCCTTCGCCCGTTCGACAATCAACACTAACATATGTTTATTGTAATCCAAAGCATTAGTCGCACCAAAATGCATCTACATAAAGCCAAATATTATTATAGTCGAACCCGTAGCTTGAATCTTGAACCCTACCTTCCTGACCTTCACTTCCTCCTCTCAAAATTCTACTGTCTTCATGGCCTTCTTGTTCTTCGATAATAATGTCCTTTTTTAATGTGCTTCCCCAAGGCTGTATGACTTCCTTCGATGTAATGATATGTTCCAATTGATAATCTCCTTTGCGGCTGCTTCCCCCGTCAACAAAAAAATAATCTTCCAATATATATGTCTCGCCTTGCTATATGCCCTCCAATTCTAAAATAATATTGGGCTTTACTTAACTTGGCCTTCTTTTTCAATTTTATTATTATTATTATTATTATTATTATTATTATTATTATTATTATTATTATTATTATTATTATTATTATTATTATTAGTAGTAGTAGTAGTAGTAGTAGTAGTAGTAGTAGTAGTATAACTTCATGCTCTCACGTCGGTGTTCTTGGCTCGACAAAAATTTCTCGTTTACGCTCCAACGTCCATGAACGCCTCCTCTCAAGTGTTGGTGTCTCGATTAAAATTCTTTCATTTTGAGCTCATTCTCTCCAAACACCTATAAAATTATAAAATATATAAATACATAATAGAAACGACACAAAACGAATAAAAACATGACCAAATAATATACAAAATACATAGGAAAAGAGATGTGTTTTGCAAGACATCAAACATCCCCACACTTAAACCTTTTTCGTCCCGAAAAAGACTGCAATGGAATCATAATCAGGACTCTCGGTTTCAAAAAATTTAGGTTCATTAATTAAGATCTAATCACGCATCAACCAAACTTTCGGTATTGTTGTCCACTTAAACCCAACCACCAGCTAATCAGACCTAAATCATGTAAAGCAATTAAGTCCATAGTATTACAATCAATCTATAGTTCTCACAATCAAGATATCCAGCTTCACCTAATCCCACCTCAAGCTTTCGAAGCAAAGGTTAAACCATAGAGATTTACCAACCACTGCAAACAAAACTCCCTAATGTATTAGAAATTAAATTTATGATGGATGATGGATGAAGTTTATGAGCTTAGACACATTTGTTTTTTTTTTTTCATACCTAACCCAGAGGTTGTCTCAATCAGAGTCACCATCCCCAAGAGCGACAACATGAGCTTCGATTTTTTTTTTTAACCTTGACCTAGAGGGATTTTCGATCAGAGTCACCATCCCCAAGGGAGACTCCATAGGCTTCAGTTTTTTTTTTTTTTTTTTTTTTTTTTGTAGTCTAGCTCAATTGATGGAAATCTGGATGTTTTTTTTGGCGCCACTTTTCACCGGATTTATTCTCATAAAAAGGATCAAGTGTGGCATTTAATTAATAATACATATGAGCTTTCAACCTACAGTGGTACCTCTAATTACTATCAGCGGTTTCAGTTCTATCGTTTCCCCTAAGATGAGAACCCACAAGATTTCATGATTTATTAAGGTATATTAAGAACAATCCTAGGGTCTTTCAAAGCTAGAAATACCACATGCTGGTATTTACTTGCTTGTTCAGCATCCTTCACATCGCTGAATATGGGATTGTAATACAACATAATGATGTCCTCATGTGAACAATTCACCAACCACATGGGATCAAATATGTGTATCTTTTTGAAATTCTTGTCTCCGTCTTTCAACACTATCATAGCCTCTGCAATCTTACAGTCATAATACCACCAGATAAAGTCTTTTGCAAAGTGTTGAGGAATCTTCAACAATGGAATATGTTTCAACACTTTGGGCGGTTTGTACTTTAGAGTCACCTTGGGCAAACCGGTTATATCATCAATGTTTTTCTTGTGAACAATCCGCTTTGGATACTGAGGAGCAAAAAGATTCCACTTCGTCCTGCTTTCTCTTGCCATCTTATCAGCAAAATAGACAATGTGATCATTTGACGACCCAGTCAACTTATGTCGACAAATATCACGAATAGCCCAGTATGGGAGAGTCTTCAAATCATGAAATCTTTCAAAATAGAGTATCCCCTTCTCCCACTTCACGGCAACACACTTCAACTGCTTTATAAACTTCCAACCCAACGCTTTTCCTTTAAACATTTCGTTGTGGAGTTTATAAAAGCTACCCTGAATCTCTGCTTTCGGACGATTGGCCTCTTTCTCTTTTAGTTTCCTCAGTAACTCTTTCAAGCTATCAGATTGTTTGATATGCGGTTTATCATGCCCCTTGAATACTTCATCAACAAACTTATCACTCTTCTCTTTTGCAAGTCTCTCGGCTTCATTCAATAGATCATCAGTGAATGCAGTAAATCCAGAATCCTTATCTTTCTTAAAATATTCTGGATACTCTTCACTGGTCACATCTTCAACTTCAATATCCTCGAACACATGTACGTCATGATCATCAGAATGATTTCCAGCAACCTTTTCAGGTAGATCAGGAATCTGGTTATCAGCCAATAGTTCTTCTAACGTTTTCCCAACCTGCTTCGCTAAACCTTCCAAAATCTCTTTTGTCATTGCCACAGACACTTCACCATCTTCTAAATCTGGATCATTATATTCTAATTCAAGCACCCTGTCACAAGATTCAAAAATCTCAGAGAATCTGCTGGTCATGTCGATCGTCCAGACTCGATCAGTTAGCATCTGGCGATACATCTGTTTATCTTCTTCAGACAATGACTTCAGCTTTTCATTCCAGAAAATCATATCATCATCAACCGATCCTCCAGGAGCTTTAGAACTAGATTCTCCTCCTTTTCCAGATTCCCTTTTCTCATACTTGTATTTATCTGTATCATCATCATTATCATCATCACCAAATGCAGAGCTGCTATCATCACCAGATCCATCATTCGAACCATCATCATCTCCATCATCCTTCTTCTTTTTAGGAGCCTTTCCAGCATCTTCATCAAGATCCTCATTGAAGAAACAAATAGCCTAACCTCCTTATAAGGATGATAGTCTAGATGAAACCACAAGATTGATCCTTCACTAGCACTTCCTGGATTGGAGTAACCTGCAATAAAGATTAAGTGGGTAGGGAGACGACTACACAAGGTAGTAGTTTATAACAAAAACGGGGGTGAATGGGGATACTATCAAGTTTGATAGCTCTTAGGGTTAGCCAAAAGTGTCCTCTCTATTAGGGAGATGATCCCTTATATAGAGGTGGACGTATGCCACCATTACCCAAAACCCTAATCGTAATGGGCCAGGCCCGATTAGGGTTGTCTCCACTACCCAAGGATTATATTAGTAAAGTGGTTAATGAATAGCTATAAATAAGGAAACATGGAACAATTACCGCCTTTACAGTTGCCATTTGCGGATATCACTCCGTAATTGTAGGAAAGTAGTTAATGCTTTAAATGACGGAGGAACCTCTTTTGTGCGCGAGAAGCTATTCCGCGGGGCTGAATTCCGGTTTGGGTATGCTCTGCGCAGTTATGAGCACCCAATCCCATCAAGTCCCCCCAGTCCAGCGTGTACCCTTTTTTCGAGTGTATGAGGGAAGAGGGTGGATGGTGGACTTAAACGTGGTGGCCCCTGGATGATAGCTCAGCCTTCCTTGGTGGTGAAAACATGGTAATCGGTGGATTGTTGTTGCAAAATAATGAAGACTCGGAGTGTTTGTCATACGGAGAGCGGAGAACGGTACTTGAATTTGACGTTGAATCTTCGTGGTCGTGTCACGTGCCACTTTAGTAAAGGACAGCTGTCGGGTAATGAGCAAAGGATGGTGGGTAGCGTCTGTCACAAGCTATACTTGTGTCAGTGAGCATCCCATCGGTTATGGCGGACAGCTGTCTCAGGCGCGTGCTTAGCGCGTGGTGCACGCGTGTGCCGCCGAATTAGCTGTTCACAGCCACATGTCGTGTGGAAAACCGTTTCCACTTACCCAGGCTGACGTCATTGGCAGTTATAGCCCACATTATAAAAAGATTTCAAAATTTTTCAAACTTCACCGTTCTCACACCTTTCATTGCAAACCTTCAAACTTCCCTTTTCTCTCTCACTCTGATTAACCGTTGCTTTTACTCAATCATCAAAAATGTCTCAAGAAACATCTGGTGCTGCTGATCTGACAAAGACGACTGAGAAAACCGAGAAGGGCATTATCACAACCGTTGTTAAGTGGGATGCCTCTTCTTTTTCCTCATTCCTCGATCACTATGGAATTGAGGCTGATTGGGAGCCTGAACTACCTGCTGCTGGTAAGACGGCGTTGGACGCTTCTCCTGGTAAAATCACTCTATATGAAGCGTTCTTTACCCGATGTTGCTTTCGTCTTCCCATTACAAAGTTCCTGGTGAGCACCTTTATGAAATATGGGGTGCATCCTACCCAAATGACTCCGTTTGGGCTGTCTAGACTCGTGCATTTTGAAGCAACCTGTCGGTCTCTCGACCTAGAGCCGACCTTTGATATGTTGAATGTTTTTTACGTTCTTGAAGAGGCCCGCGGTGGGCCCGGGTGGTACAGTGTAGCTCCCCGGAGGAATCGGACTCAGATTGTCTCAGAGAGTCCCAAATCGATGTATGATTGGAAGGAAAAATTTTTCTACATCCACCGAGGGGTGATTCCCGCTGCCTTGCAGTGGATGAGCATTGGAGTGAAGGAAAGGATTGCGGAGTTCCCGCCCATGAAAGATTACAAAAACCAACCGTGGTATGATACCCTGTGTGCGCATTCCACTCCACTGTCTATGGAGAAGTGCCCAGAGGGCGTGCTTGTGATGCTAGGGCTCAGCCGTTTGGGGAACCCAGATGGTCATGAGCCCATCGCGGCTGATGCCAGTAAGTACATGTGTATTTCTTCTTCATTTTATTTCTTCTTTTATTTTTGTGCTTTCTCTTTATGTCATTAACCTTGCAGGAATGACAAAGTTTGATCTTTTCGATGCCCGAGGGGCCGCTAAGCTGAAGTATACTGCTTTGCCCCAAGGAACTCCCACAGTGATTGAGCGGATGGCTCGCAATTTTTTGATGCCACAACTCAAGAATGCCCCGCAGCATTACACGCGTACAGGTTACATCCTATACTACCTCTCGATATTCAATATATTGTTTCTTGTGTTACTGCGGAGGATTCATGCGCCGAAAAAGGGTGCGTCGCGTTCCGCGTATTGCAGACTCTGATCCCGCGTACCCTTTGTTTCAGGCGCAGGGATTTGCCCAGCGAAGAAGACCGGGGTTGACTCGGGTGAGACTTCCCCGAACCGTAAGAAGATGTCATGTACAGGTAAATCGTGTCATATGTTATCGTAGTATTTATGACGCTTGAACCCTGTTTTATGCCTGTCCGTAGGTGCTGGTCCTAAACGTCTGCATAAAGAATCTCAGAAAGGGAAGAAGGTGGCCTCCAGCTCTACTGTTTCTAGAGACGATGACGAGGCAACGGAATCAGACGATGACGCCAAGCGTCAGCGTACACGCGGACCTACACCCGTTGATGATTCCGTTGAGATATCTAACGAGCTATATCAGAAGCGTCTTGAAGATCTTGCCCAGAAGCAGGTTCAGATCTCAAGGCCATCTACGGAGGTCGTGAATGCAACTTCTTCCAATGTGGTTGAGGATTTTACCCTTAACAAAGGGACAAATGTCATGCCTGCTGGCCCGAAAATAATTGTGAAGCCTCCGCCTAAACGGAAACCTTTGTTAGTCAAATCTGTCAAGCAGATCCCTGGTAAGTTTCTGTGCCAGATCTTGTGTTCAACTTCTGAATATGGAACACAAAGTGATTATTTTCTCCTTGGTATTCTCAGGTAAAAGTTCTGCTCTGCAAGGGGCACTGAAGAAACCCATTTCAAATGTGGAGAAAGTGAATGAGCCTGTCCCAGAAGATGTTCAAGGCTCAAATCCATCTGAGTTGGAGACCCGGAGACCTTCTCAAGTGGAAGGGGTCATGGTGTCTCCGAAAGCAAGTGAAGGCACTGGTAAAAGCCCTTTGGTTGAGTCATCCACTGTGAATGTTGATCCAACAATCGTGGAGGCGGATGCCTCCCGAGGAGAAAAAGGTAGCCAGCTGGATCCACCCTCTGAATCGGATAAGTCTGCTTCCACGGGTGTTCATGCGGATAAGGTATCCGCGGAAGGTGTGCTGACCTCCTCGACTCCGAAGGGGAATATAACCAAGACTGCCCGGGGTCGGGAAAAGCGAGTGGAAGCGGAGGAAGGCTAGCTCCTCATGATTTTGACCCGAACAAACCTTATCAGCCCCGGTGGGATATAAGGCAGACAACCCGCTTTACCAATCCGTTGAGTGCGGAGGAGTTTATCTCCTATGCTGTTCCGCCCAGTGAACGTGACTATCAAGATGGTATTGACCGTCGCTCATTGTTTTCTGACATGAGCTTGAATCTAGCTTTATGCTTTAGTAACTTCGGGTCGATGATGCGGCGAGAAGAGGAATTCCAGCGTTCCTGCAAGTTCTCAGTAGTGCGGAAGAAGCACAAAGGAAAAGGGAGGTGGAATTCCAACGATTCCGTGCAGATTCTCGTTCTGAAGTTGAGCAATTGAGGGGTCAACTTCGGTCTGCTGAGGGTGAGATTCAAAAGATGAAGACTGAGAAAGCTGAAGCTGCCAAGGGATGGAAGGAGTCTTGTGAGCGCACCAACTTGGACCTAGAGCGTGGTCGGAAAACAATTGAGAAGTTGAAGAATGAGATGGCCCGCGTGGTTCGCGAGGCAGAAGAGAAACAGAAAGCTTTGGATGCCAAACAAGTTGAACTGTCTGACACGGTCATTAAGTTGAAAGAGCAACATGAGAACTTAGTGACCGCTACCACGCGGGTTTCAGAGTTAGAAGCACAAGTGAAGAGTCTTGATGAGGAAAAGGCACGACTAGATGAAGCGAATGCCTTATTGGATTCCTCTCGTGTTCAGCTGGAAGTAAGCCTCCAACAAACGCAAAATGAGCTCCGTACTGCTGCGCAAACCTCGCAGGCTGCTCGGGAGCGTTTAACTTGGATGATGCAGCACGGTCTTCAAGGGGTTCGATTTCCCTTAACATCTGTTTGAGTATTTATATGTTGTTATACACTTTATTGCCTTATCTTGTTCATGTTTGATCCATAGGTTTTTAAACGCATATGGAACGAGCCGAAGTTTGGCGATGCGGTGGCGAAGATCGGTGCGGCGTCCATGCGGAGTGGCTTACAGGAAGGGTTTGTGGAGGGCTATCATCACCATGCGGCTGGCTTAGCCCTTGAAGATGGAGAGCATTTTGGGAAACCGTATGAAGATGAAGCCGTTGCTGCGCAGCAGGAGTTCGAGACCCTCACCTTTGATGTCTTCGACGTAAGGCTAAATGGGGTTTCTCCATTACTTGTCTTGGATAACGTGCGGTGAGCCCATAAAACATGAGGGAGCTCGTCAACCCAACCAGTGCGTTTCGTTCCAAGTCTAGTCTTGATACCCTCTACCACGCTTCTGTTCGCGCGCTCGACCTGCCCATTACCTTGCGGATGTGCTACCGAGGTGAATATCTGCTTAACATTCATGGAGGTTAACCATTCTTGTAAGTGTTGGTCCGCGAACTGCGTGCCGTTATCACTTACAATTTCCATGGGTAAACCGAAATGACATATGATAAATTCCCAAATGAATTTCTTTATGCTCTTTCCATCAATGGAGGCCAAAGGCTTGGCTTCCACCCACTTGGTGAAGTAATCAATTGCGACCACCAGATACTTTACGTTTCCTGGAGCTGTGGGAAATGGGCCTACGAGGTCGATGGCCCACTTTTGAAATGGCCATGCCGCGGTCACAGGTATCAGATTGTTCTTGGGTCGCAGCGTTCCTGGAGCATGACGTTGACAAGACTTGCATTTGCGGAGTTCCGCCACAGCGTCCTTATGCATTCCGAGCCAATAATAACCCGCATTCATTAGCTTTGCTATCACCATCCTAGGGCCAGCGTGCAGCCCGCACGACCCCTCATGTATGTCTTTGATAAGGTAAGTAGCCTCTGCGGAGTCAACACAATGTAGCAATGGCCCTAAGTAAGAGCGCCGGTACAATATACCATCAATGACTTGGTAATGCAGTGCCTTGTTTTGGAGCTTTCGAGCTTCTGCCTTGTTGTCTGGGAGTGTCCCATTTATGAGATAAGCCTGAATAGGAGTTATCCAAGATGTTTTTCCAATTTGGATAACGTTAACCTGTTTCTGAGGCACGGATGGATTATCCAGGACTTCCACTCTCACATCTTTTGCTAGATGTTCAAAAACCGTGGATGCCATCTTGCTTAACGCATCTGCTGGCTTGTTTTGACTCCGCTTGATGTGGTGAACCTTGCAGTATGCGAAATCGCGCATGAGGGCTTTGGCTTGCTCCAAATATAGAATCATGGATGCTTCACGTGCTTCGTAAGAACCGTCGATATGATTAGCTACGAGCTGGGAGTCGACGTGGGCGTCTAAGTGTTGCACACCCATCTTTTTCGCAATGCGCAATCCCGCGAGCAATGCCTCGTATTCCGCTTCGTTGTTTGTTGTTGGGAAATTGAGGCGGATTGCGTACGTGAAATCCTTCCCTTCCGGTGTAACTAAGCGCAAGCCTGCTCCAGCGCCATCATCATTGCATGCCCCATCGGTGTATAGTTCCCATTTCTCCGCTGGTTCCGAATTGGGAGTGGTGATATGTGCCTGTTGGCACTCAGTGATGCTTTCGGAGGGGACTTCCGCAGCAAAGTCTGCGAGGATCTGCCCTTTGAAGGATGTTCTTGACTTATACTCGATCGTGTGTTCTCCCAGCTCGATGGCCCATTTAGCTAATCGTCTCGACAGCTCTGGCTTGCGTAGGATGTCATTTATGCGAAAGTCTGTCAGGACAATAATGGGGTGTCCCTGAAAGTATCTCCGCAACCTCCTTGACGCGTGCACCAATGCTAACACCAGCTTTTCCATCATTGAGTATCGAGTCTCTGGGTCGAGCAGAGTTCTGCTGACGTAATATACTGGGGTTTGGACGCCCTTTCGATCATCCAAGAGAACAGCGCCGATTGCCTTTTCCGTTACGGATAAATATAGTGTCAATGGCTCTTTCGGGAGTGGAGCTGTGAGAGTAGGCAAATGGGTCAAACATTCTTTCATTTCTTTAAATGCGGCCTCGGCCTCGTTTGTCCACTTAAAGTTGGATTTCTTGAGGCAGCTTTTCAGTGTGCTTACGAAAGGGAATGACTTGGACGCATAGTTTGAGAGGAAGCGGTTTAGAGCCACTAAGCGTCCCATGAGTGTCTGGACTTCCCGGATAGAAGATGGAGACGGCATATGCTCGATTGCTTGTACTTTGTCTGGGTTTGCGCGGAAACCATCTTTGGTTACAATCACTCCCAAAAACTTGCCCTCCTCCATTCCGAAAGAACATTTGCTCGGATTGAGCTTCATTCGCACTGCACGGAGCTGATCAAAGGTCTTCTGGATGTCCAACAACATTTGGTCCTCCTGCGTGCTTTTTATGACCAAATCATCCACATAAACTTCGAGATTGACCCCTATTTGTTTGTTGAACACATTGTCCATTAAACGTTGATACGTGGCTCCCGCGTTCTTCAATCCAAATGGCATTTTGGTATAGCAATAGGTTCCTGTATCTGTGCGGAAAGACGTTTTGTCCTCGTCCTCCTTAGCCATCTGGATTTGATGATACCCTTTATACGCGTCAAGAAAACACTTGAATCTGAATGGTGCCAAGGAGTCCACCTTTAAGTCAATCTCCGGGAGCGGGTAGCAGTCTTTTGGACATGCCTTGTTTATGTCTTTGTAGTCCACACACATCCGCCAGCCTCCGTTTGACTTTCCAACCATGACTGGGTTAGCGACCCAGGTTTGATATCTTGTCTTCCGCAGGATGCCTGCAGCTAATAGCTCTTCCACTTGCTCATTCATGGCCTTTGTTTTCTCTGGCCCATACTGCGCTTTTTCTGGACGACTGGTTCAACGGACTTGTAGACGTTAAGCCTGTGCTCCGCTATGTGTCGCGGAACGCCAACCATGTCCGCGGGTTGAAATGCAAAGACATCCATATTTTTAATTAGCAACTGCTTCAAGTGCGCACGTATGGTGTCAGAGATTACTGGGCCTATGACAACTGTCTGATCTGGGAATTTAGGGTTAATGACCCATTTTTCCGGATCAGTACGGTCTGCTGGCTTCATTATCTTGGGAGGTTTGCATGTTTCTGCTGCGTGGCAATTTTTGTTTCCGCGTACGAAAGACACCCCTCCCCGCGTCGGAAAACCGACCATCTGGTGTGGTGTGGACGCATTGCAATTGAACTTAGCCAATCCTTCTCGCCCTATGAGAACGTCATGCGATGAAGTCACTGGCAACACCATGAAATCACATGTCTCCGTGCGGGAGAGTTGTCCGTCTGTCCATGTGACAGGAAGTGTGAGTATACCCAACGGAATAATCACCTCATGGATGAATCCGGATATTGGCTCTGTTGTTGGAACGAGCTTCTCCTTGTCTTCGGCATCTAACTGATCGAAACACTGCCGGTACATGATGTCGGTACTGCTACCATTATCGAGGAACATATATCTTGTTCGATAATGTCCGATGATTCCCGTGATGATCAATGGCGTTGTGGAAGATGCTCCTCCTTTAACGCGTGGCATGACAACAGGTGCCTCTTTCCAGGAATCATCATGCGCGGCCGAGTAAGATCTTTTCTTCTGACTCCTGTTATGAGTCATGTAGCAGTTATGGCGACCCGAGCGCTGTACGTAATGCGCGTTGAGGTTCTTTATCCTCTTGTTACTAGCATCCGCATCTCCTTGCGAGTCTCTGTGCTTTTTCCTCACATTCTTTACTAAATGTGAGAGTTGGCCCGACTTGATCGCCTTCTCAATCTCCATTTTTAGACTATAACAATTGTCCGTCAGATGGCCATAATCTTCGTGATACTCGCAATATTTTGACGTCTCCACGTTTTTCCGATCTTGACTTAGTTCCCTGGGCTTAGGAAACTGGACTTGTTCGGTTTTCAGTACCTCAGAGGGTGTCTTTGACAGTGGGGTCCAGTCGTAATTCTTCTTGCTTGGCGGTCTCGAATCACGTGAGTGCTTGCTATTGAGGAATTGCCGCGCGTCTTGCCCCGAAGAGTACTTCCCTTCATCTGCGGTACCCGAAATTCTTGACCACACCGATTGTTTTCCCTTTCCTTTGTCATGCATGTGGGTACTATTGTGATGAAAGTTTTTCGATCGCGTGAACGAGCGTTCCGACGATGCGTAAACCTTTGCTGCTTCGATGAGTTCATCCCATGCTTCGGGTACACCTTCTTTCCCAGTCAAACATCTCATGAGATCATCGTTTCGCAGTCCATGAATGAATGCGGCCCTGGTAAGCTCTTCACCACAACCCAATTGTAGAGCTTCCTTATTATATCGAACAATATAATCTTCCAGGCTCTCATTATCTTTCCGGGAGCATAACAGAATCTGAGCCTTGTCTTTCTTGTGTTTCCTCAGGTGGGAGAAGTGATTCTTGAATTTCTTTATCAGATCATCAAAATCGACAAGACTTCCGACCGGTAAACTTTCATACCATACTCTTGCCGCACCTGTTAAGGTTTGAACAAACAGATGGCACCAAGCTTGAACCGGCCATGGCTTAGAACTGCCTGCGCAGTCGAATGCGTGTAAATGATCATCCGGATCACGCAAACCATCATATTTTCCGATCGTGTTCGGCAGCTTACATTCAACTGGCATAGGTGCCAGCGCAATTCTTGCACAGAATTTGGATCTTTCTGCAAATGATTTCGGACGATATGGCTTGTGCAGATCATCGTCCGGGTTAGGTTGGTTGCTAGCCACAGACTTATTACGCGGCTTCCAAGTTGGATCGGAATTGATTTCATTCTCAGATTCATAACCATCAGGTTCCCCAGTCAGGTTGACGTGGTCCTGAACGTGAGTAATCTTACCACGTTCTCCACCACGTACCGCCTGGCGGGGCTTAGCTGTATGACGAAAAGCAGGTTGTTCTTCATTATGAGAGTTGTCTTCAGCGTCAAAATTCAAGGTTTTTCTTGCTTCCAACCTGGCTTTTGCTATCAGTCTCTTCTGGTACTCTGCTATAGTCTTAGCATTTTCTTGAGCCAACCATTCTTCCAGGTCTTCGACAGGCTCCTCTGTCGTTTTCTTTTGAGCTGCTACCGCCGACTTTCTTGGTGCAAACATTGGAAAGTTCGTGGTAGCCTGTCTCTGATTCACGTTCTTAGTCACCGTCATTGGTGCGACTGTGTCTTGATTCGCTTGGACTCCATCATCAACGTTGATGGGGTCTGCACGTTGTTCGGTTCCAGAATCCATTTGCACTAGTTTGAAAGATTGGTAGACCGTAAGGGATGGCGCCAATGAAGAAACAAATAGCCTAACCTCCTTATAAGGATGATAGTCTAGATGAAACCACAAGATTGATCCTTCACTAGCACTTCCTGGATTGGAGTAACCTGCAATAAAGATTAAGTGGGTAGGGAGACGACTACACAAGGTAGTAGTTTATAACAAAAACGGGGGTGAATGGGGATACTATCAAGTTTGATAGCTCTTAGGGTTAGCCAAAAGTGTCCTCTCTATTAGGGAGATGATCCCTTATATAGAGGTGGACGTATGCCACCATTACCCAAAACTCTAATCGTAATGGGCCAGGCCCGATTAGGGTTGTCTCCACTACCCAAGGATTATATTAGTAAAGTGGTTAATGAATAGCTATAAATAAGGAAACATGGAACAATTACCGCCTTTACAGTTGCCATTTGCGGATATCACTCCGTAATTGTAGGAAAGTAGTTAATGCTTTAAATGACGGAGGAACCTCTTTTGTGCGCGAGAAGCTATTCCGCGGGGCTGAATTCCGGGTTTGGGTATGCTCTGCGCAGTTATGAGCACCCAATCCCATCACTCATCATCCTCCTCCTCATCATCCTCCTCCTCATCATCAGACAGTTCGAAATCAACCTGCTCCTCGTCTTGATCTTTATCCTCTTCACCTTCAAAGCTATAAACCATGCTTTTATTAAATCTTAAATCAGATTATCCATGCTTTTATTACTCTCTTTTAGCTTCTTATTCTCTTCCTTCAAAGCTATAAACCTTCTGGTGTTCCTTTGCTCATGTTTTAACAGTTTCTTATTATCCTTCTGCAACAGTTTTAATCTTCTATTTCAGTTCCTCATTGTTCTCATGTGATGTAACAACGACATCCAACATCTTTGAGTCATTCTTTCTCAATTGATCAATCTCAGTCTGCTGCTTGTTTATAATATTCATCATCTCAGTAAGTTTCCGGTTAACAGTGTTCATCACATCACTATCCACTGCAACCTTTCGAGTAGAAACTTCAGCAACCTCAGGCAGTTTACCCTTCTTCATCTTCTTCAGTACATTATCCAATGCTTCATTAAAAGCGTCAACAGGTATATCAGCTCCGTGTTCAGTACTGGAAGTAGTTGTGGTTTTCTGCTTCTTCGAGGCTGGAGCAGCAACTAGTGATTTCGAGCTTGAAGCAGGTGGCAACTTCTTTCCTGCTACTAACGATTCAATCTCTCTAGCTCGTTTCTCTGCGGGCTTTTAACACTTTTTCTTTCTTCTTAAATTGGGGCTTCTTTGGTTTCTCCCCCTGAACTGGTGAACCAGGAAAATCTCCTGCTCCCAACCCTAATCCCTCATCCTCTTCATCTAAGTGAATAGGGCTATTCATTCTCTGTTCCTCCACTGATCTATTCAGACTGGCAGACTCACCAGCCACAGTGGCCTTGGGCGTGGTAGTCTTTACAGTCTCAGTCTCAGAATCCCAACGTTCATCCTCTTGCGTCTCTTCAGAATCGACTGACGCTTCATCAACAAGGTGTAAACCTTTCTTAGCCACGCTCTTCTGCCTTCTTGACACTTTCTTCTTCTTTGCAGGATTAGTCTCAGGAACAACTTCAATCCTGATTTCTTTCTCTTTACCTTTGCCACTCTTTGCTCCCACATTCACAACCTGTCACTTTCGCTTTGCCTCAGGGTCAACAGGATGTAATGGATTGTCTTCGTCTGATGCACTATCAGCATGCCTTACCTCATCTTTACCTGGATCCACATAATCAATTCTCGCCAAATGCCCAAATAAACGTCTAACAGGTGGTCGTTCATTCACCGACAAGCCTTTATAAGCCTTCATTCTTGCTAATGTATTGATGGACATATGCTCCTGAACTATGATCTGCTTCGGATCCCTCTTCAACTCCTTATACTTGTGATCAAATATCATCTGAAGGAATCTAGGATATAACAAAAACTTCAAATTCCTTGTACCTCTAACCGGTTCCAATAAATGTTCCATAAGCATCCCTGATACGTTGAACGGTTTGTTCAATATCAGTGCAACCATCATCGAGCTAATACTCTTCCTCATCAAATCATAACCTCCTGCTGCTGAACCGAATGCATGAATCATGACATGTGCCAAGTACTTGAATTGGGGACAAAGCTTTCCCTTGTGTAACGAACCATCAGTAATCGGCCCGTTATATTTCATCCTTAGAAAGCATTTCCTCTATTCAGTAAAGCTAAGTTCTCTGGGATCAGTCTTTTCATCTTCAAGCTTCA
Organism: Ambrosia x helenae; assembly: GCA_030844895.1. Taxonomy (NCBI): domain Eukaryota; kingdom Viridiplantae; phylum Streptophyta; class Magnoliopsida; order Asterales; family Asteraceae; genus Ambrosia; species Ambrosia x helenae. The sequence goes on from JAUTDX010000321.1 coordinate 82,973, forward strand.
AAGCTTCCCTGATATCATTCTCTGAAACAATAACCAATTTTCCTTGAATCTTGCTAACCAGAGATGATTCACACTCCCAGAAATCCATCTTCGCATTCGTCCAGAACTCTTGTAACATGTCTCGGTAGATAATAGCAGGTGTAGCAATTGCATCTATCACCCGACTCCTCTTTAGAAACTCGATAATCTCTGTAAACTCAGTGTGCTTCTTCACGCCCCCAAGATATGCACAACAGTTATGCGCATTCTCGAACGGCAAAAGTTCTTCATTTCCTTTCTCAGCAGCTTGTGCAGATGATCCAGCTTGTTCAGTAGGTTTTTCTTCTTCAGACATGGTTTATACTGCAAAATAAAACAAGTAAACACGTTAAAAATCGACAAAATAAACAAAAATTGAAAATTTGGTAATTAAACTCTACATTCACCCATTCGGAGGTGCGAATGAGAGTTTTTGGGGGTGCGAATGAGAAGTTTTAGGGTTCGAATGTGAAAATTTTGATTAAATGTTTCATTCACCCATTTTAACTTCATTCGCCCAAACAGAACATCTCCTTCGCCCAGTTTTACACGTTCGACCATTCGAAAGGGGCGAAGGAACTGTTCTTCAATTCAAATTTCAAATTTTGAAAACCAGTGGATTCTAACTTGTCATTATGATTCATTATGCACCTAAAACCTCCGATTATTGTTTCCTAATCATCAATTACATCAGTTTTTCATTGATTGATTTTTTTATTACAAAAACTAGGGTTTATAGGTTTTAAATCAATCGATTATGCCAACTGATGATGTTTAATCCTTAGTTTTTGCATAATCTCCCCCTAAAACATTCAAAAAATGAATCCCTATCAAAATTAATATCAATTATCAACAATAAAACCAAGGTTAATGACAGTTAGGGCTTGGACTGAAATACATGGATTAAACATTCAAAACTGGATGTTAACCTGTAAAAGTGAGTGCAAAATGATCAGTACAACGAGACGAACACAATGGTAAAGTCTAAAAGTCACGAGCAACAAGTGGACTTATGATCAAAAATTTTGAAAAAATTCTGTAAGGGGTCGAATGAGCAGAGATGGATATATATAAACTGCTCCTTCGACCGTTTATTGTGGTCGAATGTGAAGCTTTAGTCTCCTTCGCCCCTAATGAAAGGTGCGAATGAGATAAAAGGGTTCGAAAGAGAAAAACAACTTAAGAACTCTCACATTCGCCCAAAATGAAACGTACGAATGAACATAAAATTCCTCCTTCGACCCAAGCGAATGGGCGAAAGTGAATCAGGAATTTTGAAAATTTTACCAAATCTCAAAATCGAGTCCCGTTCAAAATATTTTCCAACTTTTAAGCATCCGACAATCATATTTTCTCAGTTAAAGATAACAAAGCTCAAATGGTTCATCAAGGTTTAGAAAATCGTCATCAACCACCATCAGCTATCAAAAATAAGATAGAAATATAAAATCTTTTTGGATTTTCTAAAGTTTATGTTAAAACACACCTAAAATCTTTTTGAGTTTTGCAATTTTTGACGAGAAAATAAAATGAAGAAATGTAAAGATAAAACAGTAAATATTTTGGGATTTCCGGTAAAAGGATCATATCAGTTATTGAGAAATCTGATCACACCGTTGATCTTTTGATTATTATCATTAAAGACAATGTGTGATCTGGCAACTGCTGATATTGTGATCCACAAAAACTCACATGCAGACTTTTGTGCAGTGCTTTAGACTGATACTATTATGTATAGTATAAACATAATTGTCTGTGGTTCCCACGCACACGACATACTCCTGTATCAAGAAGTAAATGCACAATGACTCATTGTAAAGCGTGATTATGCTTTCGTCGTCTGTAATTTACAAGGTATAATGCACAGAGGTATACAGGTCAGCAAATTAATGCAGCAAAGTAACATGTGCACTCTACCAGGTTGCGGACTGATATCAATCATGATTTGCATCAGTGATTAATACGATGTAATAGATAATCTTTGATCATCATAAAACATGGAAAGTTCCTCAATTCGGTAACTTTAGGATTTGGCATAAAGCTCTTTTATAAAGACACCGTACCTGATCTAGGTCCGTAATGAATTACAGCAGAAGATCAGAGAGGCTATCCCCAGACAACTAGTAACATAACGACCCAAAACCTCCGAGTTTTGTACAAATACCCTATCAAACGAAATTACGGTACTAAGACCATGCCAATGAGGAGTTCATCCACACATCAATTCGTTTGATATGTATGTATCAGGCACGTAGTAATAGGTCTACGAAGCCTATCAGCACATCGCATAGACTCAGACACACCCTATATAGTATTACATTTATTTAGAATGTGTCAGATCCCCACTGATGTACTATCATTTCCCCTTTTTTCTCCAGGAAATCATTTTTGGTTTTTCTGATTTTTTTATAAATTTTTGAATTTACTGTTCCCGATAAGCTGGAGCATTTCAAATATGTGACTGCTCAGATATCGTTTGTTCACAGAAATCTGACGACATTAATCTAAGGGAAGAAGATATAACAGTTAGCAAAGAAATTTTCTAATTTTTATGAATTTTGAAAATTTTCAATGTTTTTTAATTTTTGAAATTTTCTGGAAAGCAGTAAAATTAACCTAAAAAGCGATAAACTGAGGTGGTGATCAGTCTTGTTTTTCTTTAATACCATTAGCTTTCAAAAGATATTCAAATCTCGATTTATCAAAAGCTTTGGTAAAAAATTCTGCGCGTTGGTAATCAGTGTGGATTTTGACCATATCGATCAACTCTTTAGCATAACAATCACGGATAAAATGGTATTTAATCCGGATATGTTTAGCCTTTGAGTGATTTACTATGTCTTTTGTTAATGCGATTGCGGCTTCATTATCACAGTAAATAGGGGTTTTAAGAAATTGCAAACCGTAGTCCACCATCTGTTGTTGGATCCAAAGAACCTGTGAGCAGCAGCTCGATGCTAAAACGTATTCTGCTTCACATGTGGATAATGCAACTGCGGTCTGTTTCTTGCATTGCCAGGTCACGAGCCTGCTCCCCATAAACTGGCATCCAGCCGTTGTGGATTTGCTGTCTTTGTCACAGCCGCCCCAATCTGCATCACAAAAAGCGATTAGGTCAAAATTATCATCATTAGGGTACCATAGTCCTCTCGACGGACAACCCTTCAGATATCTAAGGATACGTTTGACAGCTGCAAGATGACTCTGTTTCGGCTTCGATTGATAACGTGCATAGAGACATGTGGCAAACATTATATCTGGTCTGGAAGCGGTGAGATACATCAGAGATCCGACGATTGCTCTGTATGTAAATGGATCAGTTAGCTCCTCCTTAGCGTCAACTCCAATCCCGTGATTAGGTTATATTGGGGTGTCCATCGGCTTTGAATCATCCATCTGGAATCGGCTCAAGACTTCAGAAACGTAATTTGTCTGGTGAATAAAGATCCCCGTTGGTCTTTGGTCCACCTGCAAGCCTAGGAAAAACTGCATCTCTCACATTGCACTCATCTCGAACTTTTCCTGCATAACACGTTCAAATTCTCTACATAGAAGTTCGTTAGTAGACCCAAATATAATATCTTCAACATAAATCTGGACTAGAAGCAAGTCATCGCCTGTTCATTTAGTGAACAGTGTGCAGTCTACCAAACCTCACTTGAATCCTTTTGAGAGAAGATACGTGCTCAACTCCTCATACCATTGTCTTGGAGCTTGGTGCAACCCGTAGAGAGCTTTGTTCAATACGTAGACCTTATCCCGGTGAATAGGGTCTTCAAAGCCTGGTGGTTGACCTACGTATACTTCCTCCTTGACCACACCGTAAAGAAATGCGCTCTTGACATCCATTTGATACACTTTAAATTTCTTGTATGATGCAAACGCCAGAAACATTCGGATTGCCTCTAAGCGTGCAACTGGTGCATCGATTTCGTTGTAATCGATTCCCTCAACCTGATGAAATCCTGGTACAACCAAACGAGCTTTGTTCCTTATGATCACTCCTCTATCATCCTTTTTGCACTTAAAAACCCACTTCGTTCCAATCTGCTTTCTTCCCGGGGGCAGATCTGTCAGTGTCCAGACGTCAAGTTTCTGAAACTGCAACAACTACTCTTGCATTGCTTCCACCCAAGCGTCGTCCAAAAGAAAGACCAGTCATTCTGAAAACCAGATTTTTGTATTTTGGCATATAAAGCAAGATTGCCAAGATTTTCTGGTGAGTTTGCATTCCTCAATTGTCCTCTTATCATCACACTGCTACCAGGATCACCAATAACCTGCTCAATCGGGTGAATTCGATGTATCCGAGATTCCGGATAATCGGGTACTTGGACTCCCGTCTGAGTAGTTAAGTTCTCTGCTGAAACCAGGTCATTACCCACATTCGATGTTGAAGCACCATTTGTAGTTGGGTTCACTGGTGGTGTCACTGTAGCATGATCTAAGATAGCTTCGCTTGTAACATCATCATCGTCATCTTCTGATTCTGATGAATTCAACGTTGTGGAAGCTTCTTGAAATACCTCTTCTTCAACGACAGGAACATTGGTATCATTAGAAGTTGTTTGAGGATTCACGGTAATCGGACGCACCAACGGTCATGTCACTGCGTTTTCGACCTCGTAATATAAACGTAGTACAGCCTCTTCAACCAAGCTATCTAGGTTGAATGATTCAAAGAAATCTTTGTAATCAAACATCCAGTCTGGACCGCTTCCCTGTAAGTTCTGAGTGTACCGTTGCACTTCAACGTTAGCCCACTCCTCGACCTGACGAGTCCTTTTGTTGAATACCCGTTTGAGCGGGGTTGCATATCCAACAAAGTATCCTTCCTCAGCCTTCGGTGCGAACTTCTCAGATGGATTAAGCATAGTACAAGGAGCTCCAAACGGTTCTAGATACTCTAAATTCGGCTTTCGACGATTCAACAGCTCATAAGAAGTTTTGCCAAACTTCTTCACCGTTAAAACGCGATTAAGAGTATAACAAGCTGCGTAAATTGCGTCGTTCCAGAACATTACTGGAAGATTTGAGTCCGCAAGCATTGTCCTCGCCGTTTCAATTAGAGTCCTATTTTTACGTTCCGCGACACCGTTCTGTTGTGGGGTATACGGAGCACTATATTCATGATGAATACCTTTGTTTTCACAAAGATCGTCCATCTGTGCATTTTTAAACTCCGTCCCATTATCACTCCTAATCCTCTAGATCTTGAGACCATAGATATTTTCCAGACGAGTGAACAGAACTTTCAAATTGTCAAATGTGTCGTTCTTCCTGTGTAAGCACATCACCCATGAAAATCTTGAATAATCATCAGTCACCACAAGACAGTATAACTCTCCGGCATGACTCTTACGCTTGACTGGTCCAAACAGATCCATGTGCAAACGTTCAAGTAGCAGTTCAACGGAATTAACTTTCTTTGGTCTATGAGATTGTTTGTGCTGCTTACCCTTTTTACAACTCACACACTTGTCATTTAGGTGAAAATGTTTGACGTTCACGCCTGTGACAAGTTCGTTCTTCACCAATTGATTCATTTTTCTGAGGTGAATGTGTCCCATCCTCTTATGCCACATGATTGATTCTTTTTCTGTAGCATTAGAGAGGAAACACGTGACTTGGCCTTTGGTGGTCATTGCTTTTGACATATCGAGAATGTACAGGTTGTTCACTCTCAGCGCCTTTAGCATCACCCACTCTTTCGGTAATTCAAACCCTGGCTTGAGTATGTAGCAAGATTTATCATCAAAGTACACAGAAAATTGTTTTTCGCATATCTGACTGACACTCAAAAGATTGTAATCTATCTGCTTCACATAAGAAATTCTCTCGAAGCTCACAATCCCATTACTCACACTACCCTCCATGGTAATATAGCCTCCTTTGTTCCCGGTAAACGCTACATAGCCTCCATTGATGTTACAAATATCGAACAGTAGCGAAAGATCCCCAGTCATATGGCCAGAAGCTCCACTGTCAACAATCCAAAGACTGCTCACAGGGCCAGCTGAAGCTCCCTGCACATATCAAGTAAAGAAGTTAGATTTTTCGGGGGACCCAAGCCTGTTTGTGTAAGACCCTAACCCGTAATCACGTGATTAACGTCTAATCTTACGGGTTTGGACCTTACTTAAACCACTCCCGATTTAAAACTTTGAAATTTTCTTTATAAGTCAACCCATTAAGATCAAATACATGTTTGGTTCACACAAATTTTTACATTTTAATAGTTAAAACATATTTTAAGATGTTGCGTTTTAACGGGAGTTCCTTAGATTCTAGTGCGGAAGCTTGTATGGGTGATCGGGTGTGTTCGGCTCTTATCGCGACTGGATCCTTGCTCCGGGACTTCCATCACATGTTTACCTAGCACCATTACACAAAGAATGGTTAGTGAGTGGTCAAATGAAACATTTAACTAGTATGATAGTCGTTACACGTCGAAACGGAACGAACCAGGCCAAACGGCCCTTTATCAGGAGAACAAACTGCTGCAACTTATGCGCAGCAGCTGTTCGGATCGCTTTTACCCCTTCTAAAACCCAAAATCCGACTTCGACTTTCAAATGAGAATTGTTCTACGCTCCGAGAGCTTTCCAGGCATATAAAGAACGCCTCCTAACGATTTTTCTACGATTTTATATGCAATTTTAAAGATCGTGCTGACATGCAGGTCTATTCGCGCGGCCGCTCGGTTTATTCGCGCGGCCGCTCGAAGCTTCTGATGTAATTTTGGTGGCTTTTAAGCGTGGGAATCATGTCGCAACCGCATTTGATGATTCCCGAAGCCTAAGTAATGACTTGCCGACTAAATAAACCTTTGTTTGACTGAAATTATGGTCCGGTTTATGTCGCCATGATCCGGTTCTTAGTTTTGAATGTTTATGGCGACTTTTACCCAATTTGACCCATTAAGGCCTTAATTCAAACAAGGCACTTTTGACCACTTAAATTGCATACCGTTTGAGTTGTCAAGTCATTAGACACTTGATCAACAAAAGCGTTTGTCCGATTTGTTTCATTACGACTCAGATTCTTAGAATCAACCTTTATTAATCCTTTAAATCCCCAAAATGCCCCTCATGACCAAATCTTTCAATTTAGCCATTCGTGGCGAAACTTCTTGTTTCAAATCCAATGCTTTTGACTCAATGACTTGTTTAAAAACTTCTAAGTCCATACGGACTTAGATTTTCAACATTTCTCAAGATCGTTCTAATGTGGTCGATTCTAAGCGCCTTAGCGCGCATTAGACATAGTTATGGAAATAACTTACTTGATTTGCACCCACACTTCATGTGGGTACTTTATCACCTATGTTGCTTCGCCGAAGGCGTTTATTTGACTACGAACTTACCGGGTGGCCTTGACCCATATCCATACCTTGTGTTTATCCTCCATGATTCTTAACATCAAGAATGCACGCGCAATTGCATCTACCTGTATGCTTTCTAAATAGACAACGTTAATTTCTCGGAACTCAAATGGCAATAACTTGCCATTTGACCCGTTTAGCTTTATGAATCTTAATGCTTGGAATACAAGCATCAAGTGTTGGATTCACATGGTAAGGACATCACCATTTGACCCGTTTAGACTCCTAGTTCATAATGCTATGTTACCCAAGTTTTTATCTATGGTTCAAGTGAAACAAACTTGACCCATTTAACATCATGCTTAACGACTCCATTCAATTGGTTTAATTTGGATTAAAACATCTTTTCTCACATATCTTTATTAGTTGACCCGTTTGATGGATTTCTCCATTTGGTCATAACTCATTATCTCGATTAAGGTCATAAACCACATTTTGTATTGAGTGCACATAAGGCAACTCACTTAATAGATTCTACTCCTTGGGGTTTATCTTTACCTCACACTCAAGATTTGAAACTAATGTTTATAACAATTTTAGCTATGTTATAGTATATTGGTGTAAGTAAAACTTACCTCATATCCGTTCTTGCTTCCATACGCATTGCTTGCATCCGTTTGACCCGTTTGCATCCCTAGTTCTTGTACCTACTTAGGGATATGTCAAACTTGATTATTAGAATACATAACATGGATTTAATTCACTATCCATAAATCATGTATTCATTACCCATTTATAGCTAAATCCATAGCCATTTTCTTATATAGAATATCCGATTAACTTGGCTTATTACAAACCAATATCACATACGATTTATAGCTCTTACATGATTCTAACTTCATAGTTTCACTAGTGTTCACCAATTTGGCATTTAATCGAACATTTGGTGTGCACCCACCAATTTGTTTAGTTTTAAAGCTCAAGATTAGCCATAACATAACCATTTGTCTAATCATCATCATAATACATTATTTAGACCATTTTGCCTAAATTTCTCATACAACAACTTCTAAGAGTCACAAAAGGTTACTAATCATGTGTGGTTTCAACCTATAGGTTAAACCCCAAATCTTACATATTCACATAATCATATGGTCAAAATCAAATGCACATGTAGAATGTGATTCATAACCGAATTATACCTAATTGAGGCTCCCTAAAGCTAGAGAAACCTCTAACAACTCATAAATTCACGTTTTGCCAAAACCCTAGATTTTGACCCAAATCAAAAACGAGTTTGACATCAAATTCAACACGAATTAAAGGTACCTTGATGTTCATTAGGCCTTAGATGATCCCTTTCTTGCTAATGCACTGAAAACCCCTTTGATTTAGCTTGAATTTGGCCTTGTTCTTGTGTTTGGGGTTTGTTTGTTGAAGGAGACCAAGTCTCCTGATGTTATACACGACATACACACAATGTGTGTGTGTGTGTGTTTTTGTATTATTATTATTTTTTTATCTATAAAACCCACTTTGTCACATTGGCAACTAAGGCCCCTCAAGTTTACCCACTGTCATTTCGTATAAAAACTAACTCATAAGCTAGTTTCAAACACCTTTTATTAATTTATAAACATAATATTATTAACTAGGTTATTTCCATGTTAGAATATAACCCATATTATTATCCTCTAAGTCTCGTGTTATTATATTGCTAATCACGCCTAATGGCGTAGTTAGGCGAACGAATGGTTTTGGGGTGTTACAAGTCTACCCTCCTTAAAAAGGTTTCGTCCTCGAAACCTTTCTTGTGTTGTTGCTTTGGTTACACCAAAGAATCTTAGTGTCTCTAATCAATTTTGAGCACCGCTCAACCCCTTGACATTCTATAGTCTAACAAGTAATACTATATACTTATTGTTTGTATCTCTTTACTCGGCTTTCTAACTTTTATTATATGGAAGCCTTAGCTTTCATAATATGACTTGAGTCATTCTATTATTTCTGTTAACTAGGGGCAATATCTACATATTTACCCCCTACCCGACATTTTAGCTACTTCTGTTCTCATAGGTCTTTCTTAGATCCGTAGACTATCCCCGTCTACCATTATCCCGAATGATGTAATGGTTTAAGGGGCCATTCTATCATGCACCTTAGGGCATCTACTGTAATACTCGATTGTAGCATGCGTATGCATACATGTCTATGCGTCTATTTCTATCAAGTAATTTGTCTTGGTTTCCAAGACTAACCCGACTTTTTAACATAGCCGTTTTCTAGCTTCTTGGATTCACCCCGAATCCAACCATCGTTTCTTCTTGGTTTGCTATAATGTTATAAACAAACCTTGCTTTACACTAACATTTTACTTTCTTTGGCTAATCCTTATTTTAAGAATTAGCCATTTATTTGGTTTACCCAAGTTCCCGTTTTGCTAACTCGATTGGTGGTCATTGCCCCAACCGACCCGTTTAAAGACTTTTGAGTTTTAGATTTCAAATCGTTTATATATTTAGAACGCTTAGTTTCTAAAAGTCCTCTTTCTGATTACCAATCTCAATATAAATTGAGATCGGTTTCCTTTTTATAAAACCTTGTGTTGATTCGTCATTACAACGTATTTGTATCGACTAATCTCTTATTATCACGGTTTGCATCAGATTGTAATAACTACACAATCCGACTGTTATCATAATTTGCTTTAAATTGTACCAACGATACAATCTAATGTTATTGTAGTTTACACCCTTTTTCATCCTTAACCCGAGGGTTGAAAGAATTACTGATTTATCACGGCCCAATCCCGTTGTTTAAGTTATAATCCGGAGATTCACGACTTACCCGAATGTGATTATGACTCAACCCTTGATTAAGGTTCAAGTCCCTCTTTACGAATTTAACCTTCTATAAAAGTCCGAGTTTAATTATGACTTAACCTTGATTAAGGTCCAAGTCTGTTTTCAAGCTAAATCTGTTTATGACTCAACCTTGATTAAGGTTCAAGTCTATTTCCAAACTGAATCTCTTTATGACTAAACCTTAATTAAGGTTCAAGTCAATCTTTGTATTAACCCAGGATAACTTGTATCGTATATTGCCCGTTTTGCTAGCCCAGCGTATAAGCTGGTGCCTTGCTCAAGGTCTTGCATGGTTCGCATCCCTGCCGTGTTAGACAGTGGACTACGTTCAAACGCTCCAGTTTGTTGTCCTCTTTGCTAGCCCAGCGTCTTCTAGCTGGTGCCTCGCTCAAGGTCTTGCATGGATCGCATCCCTGCCGTGTTAGACAGTGGACTACGTCCAGAATCCCCCGGCACCTGACACTTACTAAGCCTTTGTCACATAGGTTGTATATGTATTAATCATAAGAAACCCATGGTATCATATGTTTAACACTTACCTGGCCAGGGTAAGTAATTCGCATATGGTACGCACAGACTTATTATAATTAAGGCATCACACCCTATGCAAGCAAATTTTCAGCTCATGCTTGTGCCCCCTATTTTATTTGGTAAAACCCTTCCTTGATAAATTATTCAACGTTAGGTTTTTACCTTTATTCATTAAGAAAAAGCGATGTGTTTTCAATTTAATAAGCTTTGTGTGATCACACTCATTGGTATGATCACAACGCCTTTCTAAACATTAGTTTGGGATGATTACCCCCAACCCGGTCTCGATGTTCAAGTTAAGTTTGTGCATTGATCGTTCATTATCGTGAACTATGCACCTTTCACATTTTTCCTATTGCTTGCATATGCAATTACCACTCTTCAGGTGATAATTGCATACTAATGCACCTACTATGGTTTCGAGCATGTACCTGTTTGATACTTGCTCCCGTGTTCCCTTTCGTTACTGATTCATTAGCCCGAGTCGTTACTTGACTTGGTCCTTAGTGAGCATGCTATCAGCCGTGCTCCCGAAACCTCTACAACCTCGTTTGGTGAATCATTCGATCCTCTCTCGATCGAATAAGATGTTATCATCCCTGTCACATTTATAATTTCAATTAATTAGTAACATGACATTTCATTATTAGTATGCCTCAATGCAATAGTGATGTTAGAGTTCTTGTTATGCGAGATTTCCGTTGCCCGGATCAATCTTTTGGATAGGCCCCATGAGTACCTAACCATTTCCTTATCAAGATTTTGAGATAGCGAGTATCTACACGATATCACTATTGATTACCTATAACAATTTTCCGATCAAAACGGATGTTTATTATAGGTATTACTTACCGGATTCCTTGATCAAGTCTTGAACCGAACACCCTTCAACACTTTGAGCGCACGGTTTGAGTCCAAGTATCCTTCCCGACACTCGGATCCCTCAAACCTATGGCTCTGATACCACTTGTAAGACCCTAACCGTAATCACGTGATTAACGTCTAATCTTACGGGTTTGGACCTTACTTAAACCACTCCCGATTTAAAACTTTGAAATTTTCTTTATAAGTCAACCCATTAAGATCAAATACATGTTTGGTTCACACAAATTTTTACATTTTAATAGTTAAAACATATTTTAAGATGTTGCGTTTTAACGGGAGTTCCTTAGATTCTAGTGCGGAAGCTTGTATGGGTGATCGGGTGTGTTCGGCTCTTATCGCGACTGGATCCTTGCTCCGGGACTTCCATCACATGTTTACCTAGCACCATTACACAAAGAATGGTTAGTGAGTGGTCAAATGAAACATTTAACTAGTATGATAGTCGTTACACGTCGAAACGGAACGAACCAGGCCAAACGGCCCTTTATCAGGAGAACAAACTGCTGCAACTTATGCGCAGCAGCTGTTCGGATCGCTTTTACCCCTTCTAAAACCCAAAATCCGACTTCGACTTTCAAATGAGAATTGTTCTACGCTCCGAGAGCTTTCCAGGCATATAAAGAACGCCTCCTAACGATTTTTCTACGATTTTATATGCAATTTTAAAGATCGTGCTGACATGCAGGTCTATTCGCGCGGCCGCGCTCGAAGCTTCTGATGTAATTTTGGTGGCTTTTAAGCGTGGGAATCATGTCGCAACCGCATTTGATGATTCCCGAAGCCTAAGTAATGACTTGCCGACTAAATAAACCTTTGTTTGACTGAAATTATGGTCCGGTTTATGTCGCCATGATCCGGTTCTTAGTTTTGAATGTTTATGGCGACTTTTACCCAATTTGACCCATTAAGGCCTTAATTCAAACAAGGCACTTTTGACCACTTAAATTGCATACCGTTTGAGTTGTCAAGTCATTAGACACTTGATCAACAAAAGCGTTTGTCCGATTTGTTTCATTACGACTCAGATTCTTAGAATCAACCTTTATTAATCCTTTAAATCCCCAAAATGCCCCTCATGACCAAATCTTTCAATTTAGCCATTCGTGGCGAAACTTCTTGTTTCAAATCCAATGCTTTTGACTCAATGACTTGTTTAAAAACTTCTAAGTCCATACGGACTTAGATTTTCAACATTTCTCAAGATCGTTCTAATGTGGTCGATTCTAAGCGCCTTAGCGCGCATTAGACATAGTTATGGAAATAACTTACTTGATTTGCACCCACACTTCATGTGGGTACTTTATCACCTATGTTGCTTCGCCGAAGGCGTTTATTTGACTACGAACTTACCGGGTGGCCTTGACCCATATCCATACCTTGTGTTTATCCTCCATGATTCTTAACATCAAGAATGCACGCGCAATTGCATCTACCTGTATGCTTTCTAAATAGACAACGTTAATTTCTCGGAACTCAAATGGCAATAACTTGCCATTTGACCCGTTTAGCTTTATGAATCTTAATGCTTGGAATACAAGCATCAAGTGTTGGATTCACATGGTAAGGACATCACCATTTGACCCGTTTAGACTCCTAGTTCATAATGCTATGTTACCCAAGTTTTTATCTATGGTTCAAGTGAAACAAACTTGACCCATTTAACATCATGCTTAACGACTCCATTCAATTGGTTTAATTTGGATTAAAACATCTTTTCTCACATATCTTTATTAGTTGACCCGTTTGATGGATTTCTCCATTTGGTCATAACTCATTATCTCGATTAAGGTCATAAACCACATTTTGTATTGAGTGCACATAAGGCAACTCACTTAATAGATTCTACTCCTTGGGGTTTATCTTTACCTCACACTCAAGATTTGAAACTAATGTTTATAACAATTTTAGCTATGTTATAGTATATTGGTGTAAGTAAAACTTACCTCATATCCGTTCTTGCTTCCATACGCATTGCTTGCATCCGTTTGACCCGTTTGCATCCCTAGTTCTTGTACCTACTTAGGGATATGTCAAACTTGATTATTAGAATACATAACATGGATTTAATTCACTATCCATAAATCATGTATTCATTACCCATTTATAGCTAAATCCATAGCCATTTTCTTATATAGAATATCCGATTAACTTGGCTTATTACAAACCAATATCACATACGATTTATAGCTCTTACATGATTCTAACTTCATAGTTTCACTAGTGTTCACCAATTTGGCATTTAATCGAACATTTGGTGTGCACCCACCAATTTGTTTAGTTTTAAAGCTCAAGATTAGCCATAACATAACCATTTGTCTAATCATCATCATAATACATTATTTAGACCATTTTGCCTAAATTTCTCATACAACAACTTCTAAGAGTCACAAAAGGTTACTAATCATGTGTGGTTTCAACCTATAGGTTAAACCCCAAATCTTACATATTCACATAATCATATGGTCAAAATCAAATGCACATGTAGAATGTGATTCATAACCGAATTATACCTAATTGAGGCTCCCTAAAGCTAGAGAAACCTCTAACAACTCATAAATTCACGTTTTGCCAAAACCCTAGATTTTGACCCAAATCAAAAACGAGTTTGACATCAAATTCAACACGAATTAAAGGTACCTTGATGTTCATTAGGCCTTAGATGATCCCTTTCTTGCTAATGCACTGAAAACCCCTTTGATTTAGCTTGAATTTGGCCTTGTTCTTGTGTTTGGGGTTTGTTTGTTGAAGGAGACCAAGTCTCCTGATGTTATACACGACATACACACAATGTGTGTGTGTGTGTGTGTTTTTGTATTATTATTATTTTTTTATCTATAAAACCCACTTTGTCACATTGGCAACTAAGGCCCCTCAAGTTTACCCACTGTCATTTCGTATAAAAACTAACTCATAAGCTAGTTTCAAACACCTTTTATTAATTTATAAACATAATATTATTAACTAGGTTATTTCCATGTTAGAATATAACCCATATTATTATCCTCTAAGTCTCGTGTTATTATATTGCTAATCACGCCTAATGGCGTAGTTAGGCGAACGAATGGTTTTGGGGTGTTACAGTTTGGTCTTGGGTCTTTGAACAGATTGTTTCAAAGAGTCAATTTTCTCACAAACATCTTGGGTTTTATCAACCTTTTTCTTTTCACACAAATCTTTGTCCTTCTCATATTTCATATTCTGTTGTGAAGTTGAAGCACCCTCAGAACCCTTTGATGACCAAGATTGTTCAGTCCGTTTCAAGATCCAGATCTGAGATTTTGAGGTCTCAGCCGGTTTCTTTACTTCATCCTTGAACGATACCTTCTTGGTTACCTTCTCTGATTTAACAGAGACAGGTCCAACTGCTGGTTTGACATTAGGTTTAGCAGGAACCTTTTTGTTGTCAGCAGTTGCGTTCACCAATGGTTTCTTCAACGGTTTCTTAGTGACTATCCAGTTGCGTCTATCATAAGTCATCGGACGATTTTCCCTCCTTTTGAAATAGTTGTTTTGGTTATAAAAAGGTGCTGGCTGAGGGAAAAACCGTCTCTGTGGATAACTGTGATTATCAACCGGACAATCATATCTTTGCTTCATCTCCACCTCGTGCCTCTTGTGTCTTACATACGGGCAGTTGGCAAGTAAATGCCCCCTTTCCCGCACTTAAAACACGCACGGTACTCTTCATAGTTTTACTTGATGTTCGACTTAGAATAACTAGCAATGGGATATTGGTCAACCATACACTGTCTTCTTAAACTCTCAGGAGCGGGGTCCTTTGAGTAAGTCGGCTCAATAAAACTATTTGACTTGTCTGTTGGTTTAACAAATTGTGTGACATTGACCTTTGGGTCTTTAGAATTATCCGAATAAATTTTCTTTAAAATAGCTGGAGGAATATCATTGGTTCGTTCATGTTTCGGGAACCAAATGGTACTTTCCTGCCAGATCTTTTCAATTTTAGAATAATTTGCATATTGAATCGGATATTCTTCATCAGACATAATCTTATCGGAGCCTTACATCCGATAGAAAACTTTCACAGGTTTATCACACGATTCATTTTTCTCATCATTTGATTTTTCAACTTTCTTTTCAACAGACTTAACAACATTCTTTTCAACATTCTTAACCATTTTCTTTTCAGCATTCTTAACAACAGGCTTCTTAGCTTTCTTATCAACATTCTTTGCTGATTGATTTTTTCTGCGAGCATTAGCCATGGGATGGACAATCTGAGATGGTGAAACTGGTTCAGTAGTGATGATGTGATTTTCATCTGGAATATCACTCACTTTTTCAACAACCGTCTCAGACTATTCATCCTCTTCATCAGAATCATCAGCAGCAACCACACCTTCATTGTTTCCCAGAACAGGTCTAACACCAGAATACGGGTCTCCCACACTGGATGTGTTGAACTCGTTATCTGATGTAGAGTCAGATTTGACTAAGCTCTCCGGTGCTATTGCATGCAAATTATGATTTTCAAACAGCACCGGAGCTGGGACAGCTTTGTAGTTTGCACTACTGGGCTGTGAAGGCTCTTCTATGATGTGGTCAACAACATAAGCGATGTGCTTATAACTCTCAAGCTTTTTATTAACTTTCTCTGCAAAGCACTTGATGGTGGCCATTTCCAATTTTGTGTTTTCTAAATCATTGATATAGTTATTTATGGCCATTTGTTTTAACGACAAAGTCTTTTTCAATTCAGAAATATCTTTCTTATACCCATCAAGTACTTTGTTAAACTCTTTGATTCTTTCTGATACAATTGACAATTGATTTTTGCACTCTCAAGTTGAACCTTGAGTTGATTATATTTATCTGTCAATTTATCACAGGTTTTGCAATTTTTAACACAAGTTGAATTATTAATAGTAGATTCGGTACTTACCTGCTTAGGAGGTTTTGTCATTGCCATTAGTGCAAAATGAGCTTCCTTCCCAGCGAAAAACTTGGAATAATCAATTCTGGTGCAAGCATCATCCACCATGCATGATTTCCTTGTCATCAAGAAGTCTGCTTCAGCAAGCAACTGGTCAATGTCGTCATCCAGTGAGTTAACACTAGATTCAGAGTCAGAATCACTCTCCTCATCAGAATAAGTAGAATCAAACTGTTCTAGAATATCAGCAACCGTATCCATAGCCATTCTAGTCTTCTTCTCAGCACAATCAACATCAACATTCATCTCATTATTCAACTCTTCAATCTTCAACTCACTCATCTTTTCAGACACAATCTCTTCTTCCACCTCCACCGGTTCATCCAAGTTCATCTACTGTGCCACACAAGCCACATTACCAGCTGTAATTTCTTCCACCCCCAACTGCATATCGGTCCAATCAAAACCCTCATCCTTTTGTATCACCAAGGCTTGATTTGGGTTTGTGTGTTTGGTGTAGAGATGGGAATGATTTTTCGGTTTGAGTTCTGTTGAGTTTGGTTTTGGTTTTGTGATGTGGATTGTCTAGCATTGTTATTTTGTTGGTTAGTTTGACGGTTTTGATAGTTGTTGTGAGGTTGAAAGCTTGAAATGTTGTTGGAACTTTGGTATGATACTTGATTTTGGTTTTGAGTTTGACGGTTTTGGTATGTAGAGTTGAATGGATTTTGATTACCTTGTTATGCTGGCTGTGTGCACTCTCTTTTAAAATGACCTTTTTCACCACAGTTGAAACAAGTTACTTTGGCTTTGTTGAAGCCATAAGTGGTGTTAGGAGAAGTTGAAAGATCCGTTCTCCCGGTCTTCTGAATAAAATCAGTGGCTCTTCTCATGATACTTGCAAAAGCCCACTGTATATCCATCAATTCCATCTCTTCCTTGTCGATCTGTGCATAGTCCTCATTGGTCAAATTGTTGTTCCCAATTTGACTAGCAACCAGACCATTGTATGATGCTACCATCGCTGAAACTAATGCTACATGTTGTTGAGCAATCTCAACAGTAACATTGTTTAGATTTGAAGTCTCCAACACAATCGGGCTTTGGTTCAGTTGGTTTTGGTTAAGTTGAATTTGGTTCATTTGAGGGTTGTAAGGTTGTTGTTGAGGTTGACTAGCAGAGTAACATGCTGCTTGTTGCATAGGTGAAAATAGTGGAATATAAGTAGTTGTTGTAGGATATGATGATGAGGTATATGAAGATGTTTGAGCAAGGTAGTTGATTGGTTGTTTGGGTGGTTCAACGATGTTAGATACGCACGCGATGTGTGGAGCAACGTTGGTAGTAGAACTAGAAGTAGTATGGGAAGAAGATGTACCACCAAGATAAAGTTCCGGATTCTGAGGAATTTGAGCCCTCTTTGCTTTCCTCTTCTCCTCCATCTCTTTGTTCTCCAGTTTTTGTATAAACTCATTGATCGTCCAATACTGATACGCATCCTTCTCTTTCAATACCTCAATATGCTGGTTCCAATATGGTGGCAACGCATCGGCAAACTTGTCCACCAGTTCAGACATAGGTATGCTAATCTCATAGCTTGACAGCTTTGTGATTAAGTGGCAATACCTTGGAACCAACTCTTTCAAAGTCTCGTTACCCATATAACAAAAATTCTCAAACTCTTTGCGAAGCTCCTCCATCCTTAGCTTCCTAGTCTTCTCATTCCCATCATGCCTGTTTCTCAACATGTCCCATAGCTGCTTAGAAGTTGTGCAAGAACCAAACTGATGCAGCAAATCTGTGGTGATAGCTTGGGACAATTGAGAAAACGCCTTTTTCTCAATAGCAAACCTTTTCTTCTCATCGTCTGCTAGATTCTCCAAAGGAATAGGCTCTCCCGTGTTCTCCAAAATCGGAGCAACGTAGCCTTTCGCAATCCTCTGCCACGCCTCGGTTCCCTCTAAACCCATACCCTCCAAATGGATCTTGAATTTAGTCTTCCACGTGTTGTAGTCGACCATCTCCATAAGCTTAGGTGGTCGGTTTCCACTTCCAGATGACAAGTCTTGAATAAGCGTTGATATGGCATTGGTTGTCTGTGTGTGAACTGCTGCTGCTGCTACTCCCCAATAGTCGCCAATCGGTTGCGGTTGTGGTTGTGCAACGTGTTGAGGAATAGAACTAGTCATAGCCATATAGTTGATAGGTTGTGATGGTTGACTAGACTTTTGGGCAGCAACCGACCAAGGATCCATGGTTGTCTGCTGTTGTGGTGTCGTGTTGGGTCGTGGTGTAGTCGGAAAGTTCCACATCTTGATCTGAAAATGTTTAAACACGAAAAGATTAGAAAAGTTTAAAACAGTTTTCTCCTTCGTATGAATCGAGTGGTCGAATGAGAGAAAATGTTCTCCTTCGACCGTATTCAAAGATACGAATGAAAGATATAACAAACACAAATCACTTTCGACCGTTTGACTCTCTTTCAACTATTTCAATTTCTCCTTCGACCGTTCGAATGGTCGAATGAAACAAGTATGGTCGAATGAACACCAAAACACTAACAAACTCTAGGTTCGACCGCTTAAAACACCACCTTCGACCAAAAATCCTTTGGTTCGACCGTTTAAAACACACGTTTGCCCATTTCTCCCTAGGTTCGACCCTGCACTTTCAAAAACGGTTATTCTTTGAAAATCAGTTAATTTTGATCAATTTTTTTAAAAGTTGAAAGAAGTTGATGATTTTAATCAGGTTTTGATTCGGATTTGATTTGGAACAAGTTTATCAAAGAGAATTATGCATTTTATCCATGAAAACAAGCTCTAATCAATGAATTTATCACCAATTCAGTTTTATCAATGAAAACAGAAAGTTTTTGATCAAAATAGGGTCCAAATCTGCTGTAAAATTATCAAATTGTGGTTGTTTGATCCATAATGGCTCTGATACCACTTTGTATGAGCTTAGGATCGTCAAATCTACAAAGAGATTGATCAAACAAGTTTGATTCAGGTGCGGAATCCCTGAATCAATCACAATAATGATAATCAAACAATCAAAACACAGAAATCATCTTTCAAAGCTTTTTCTCATTCATAAACAACTTGAATTACACGTTTTAATAATGTTTACAATCAAATATAACGTGAAAATAAGTTGACACAAACACTAGGGAGAGACACAAAACAGGAGGGAATAAAATGACCAACAACTAACTTTCAAAAATTGCTTAACCTAATTATAGGCCTGCACATTCGCCCATATTGCATGGTCGAATGTGCAGGTTCGCCTAATCACATCGTGCGAACCAAGCAAAACATAAACATCTAAACTACATTCGCCCCTTAGTCTCTCCTTCGCATCTTTTCTCTCCTTCGCACCAACTAAAATCTTCATTCGCCCACATGTAAACTCCTTCGCCCATTCGACAATCAACACTAACATATGTTTATTGTAATCCAAAGCATTAGTCGCACCAAAATGCATCTACATAAAGCCAAAAATTATTATAGTCGAACCCGTAGCTTGAATCTTGAACCCTAGCCTTCCTGACCTTCACTTCCTCCTCTCAAACTTCTACTGTCTTCATGGCCTTCTTGTTCTTCGATAATAATGTCCTTTTTTAATGTGCTTCCCCAAGGCTGTATGACTTCCTTCGATGTTTTGATATGTTCCAATTGATAATCTCCTTTGCGGCTGCTTCCCCCGTCAACAAAAAAATAATCTTCCAATATATATGTCTCGCCTCGCTATGTGCCCTCCAATTCTAAAATAATATTGGGCTTTACTTAACTTGGCCTTCTTTTTCAATTTTATTATTATTATTAGTAGTAGTAGTAGTATAACTTCATGCTCTCACGTCGGGTGTTCTTGGCTCGACTAAAATTTCTCGTTTACGCTCCAACGTCCATGAACGCCTCCTCTCAAGTGTTGGTGTCTCGATTAAAATTCTTTCATTTTGAGCTCATTCTCTCCAAACACCTATAAAATTTTAAAATATATAAATACATAATAGAAACGACACAAAACGAATAAAAACATGACCAAATAATATACAAAATACATAGGAAAAGAGATGTGTTTTGCAAGACATCAAACATCCCCACACTTAAATCTTTTTCGTCCCCGAAAAAGACTGCAATGGAATCATAATCAGGACTCTCGGTTTCAAAAACTTTTAGGTTCATTAATTAAGATCTAATCACGCATCAACCAAAACTGTCAGTATTGTTGTCCACCTAAACCCAACCACCAGCTAATCAGGCCTAAATCATGTAAAGCAATTAAGTCCATATTATTACAATCAATCTATAGGTCTCACACTCAAGATATCCAGCTTCACCTAATCCCACCTCAAGCTTTCGAAGCAAAGGTTAAACCATAGCGATTTACCAACCACTGCAAACTAAACTCCCTAATGTATTAGAAATTAAATTTATGATGGATGATGGATGAAGTTTATGAGCTTAGACACATTTGTTTTTTTTTTCATACCTAACCCAGAGGTTGTCTCAATCAGAGTCACCATCCCCAAGAGCGACAGCATGAGCTTCGATTTTTTTTTAACCTTGACCTAGAAGGATTTTCAATCAGAGTCACCATCCCCAAGGAAGACTCCATAGGATTCAGTTTTTTTTTTTTTTTTTTTTTTGTAGTCTAGCTCAATTGATGGAAATGTGGATGTTTTTTTTGGCGCCACTTTTCGCCGGATTTATTCTCATAAAAAGGATCAAGTGTGGCATTTAATTAATAATACATATGAGCTTTCAACCTACAGTGGTACCTCTAATTACTATCAGCGGTTTTAGTCTTATCGTTTCCCCTAAGATGAGAACCCACAAGATTTCATGATTTATTAAGGTATATTAAGAACAATCCTAGGGTCTTTCAAAGCTAGCTGGGCCTACCGACACATCTTAAGCAAACACGCTTTCTTATTTTCTCTATATATAATATTTTGAAAACCAAAAGAAATCTCAATTTTACTATCATTTTCCATATAAAATGCACAAAAGATCAGGGACATTTTTTTTTTCACTTTTTGTATTTTTTTTTTTTTTTTGATTCAACCTACAACTAAGCAAAATAAAGACGAAGTCTCCCATCCCCACACTTAGAAAGGCACAATGTCCTCAATGTGCTCCAGGATACAACGCAGACTAAAATTAAAAATACAAAAATAAAGAAGAAACGAAACAAAATTAATGGAACGAACTCCCCTGGAATATGTGGCGATAGCTCGCAGAAAGTGTCCTGTCCGTCCATAATCTACAGCCGTATAGCATTTCCTTCGCGACCGTAGTCAAAATCCTGCAAAAATAAACTAAAAAGAAAATGAAAGTAAAATGACTCAATGACAAGTGAGATGTCTGTTTACAAAAAAATAATTTTAAGATCGACCCCCATCCGAATGGAGATTGAGTACGGGCGAGGGGGATCCAACATTGAAAAAGGGTCAAGGCAATCCCACAAGACTCGACCAAATGAAAATAAACAAAACTGAATCAATTAAATTAAAATACAAGACTCAATTATACGAAATATAATAAAATAAAAGAAAGCGAGTAAAACATACATGGATCAGCACGGTGGTGGTCAGTGGCGGGTGATAATGATAATGGTGGAGGTTATGTGGCTTTTTTTTAAGTGTTTTTTTTAGTAAAGAGAAAATAAAGCCAACCTCAAACCTCGTATGGATGAAGTATTTCCGAGCTAAAGACGAGCATAATATCCTACAAAAATAAGATGAAACAAAAACGCACACATGCAAACAGACAAAAAACACAAAAAAAAAATAATAATAAATAAATAGATATAAACAAATGCTACAAATTTGGGTTTTCACCCGTCTGATCCTATTATTATCAAGCACTAACACCTGGATCAACGAGGATATCTGCATCAGCCTCATGTAAATTAATCGCGCTACTTATGATATCTCTTCCACAGCACGATCTTTTGCACCTAAATCTAAGATCACCAGAAAATATTCTTAAATGCGAGTGGTGAATCAGGATCCTATCCCCACACTTAGGTTTATTCACTACCTCAAGGCTAGATTTAAACATTGCCTTATCCTCCTCATCTATCTGGTGCTCACTCTCATACTCGCAGGATAGTAAAATATGAACCGAGGGCTCATCCATCATCTCCTTAGAACTCTCAACAACCTTAACTACCTCTAACCTATCGGGAGGCTCACTGGCTGCACAGCCCGGATCATGCTCCACAGGAACTACAGTCTCTATCTCTACCTCCTGCCTCTCCTCTGCCTGGTGCCGCCTATCTAATAAGTCTGCTCCACAGATGTAGTCAATGCATCGGTCGACATGTAACATGAAAGTGCCAAGAAAGCACACAGATTCGACCTGACTACTTGTACTCTCCCTAGGCTTATTGTCACATTCGAGAATGATTCCGCCATCGGTTGGGGTGTTACACTTATTAACACCAAAAGTGATGGAGTCATCCCCTACACGCAGTGTAATCCGACCGTCAGAGACATCGATCAATGCCTTTGCGGTGCGTAAGAAGGGTCGTCCTAAGATCAACGGCACATGCTCGTCCTCCCGTATATCAAGTACGACAAAATCAACGGGAAACACGAAGCTCTCCACCATTACTAGCAAATTCTCTAGAATGCCTATAGGGTACATCACAGATTTATCAGCCAACTGTAAGCACATCCTAGTTGGATTCAACTCCCCAAGATCTAATCTCTTAAACATGGAATAGGGCATGAGATTAATGCTTGTGTGATAAATATAATTTAAGTCCAATTAATTTCAAAACAAGTTTTAAATGGGAAATACCCACTAAACCACACACTACTGGCAAGTGTACCAGTCGAAAGTAGTAAAGTATATAAGTCCGAGTATCGAACCGTGGACACAGCTGTAGCGGCTCTCGGTACTAAGCTTTCGTCGAGTCCTAGTCTAATAAATTAAAGTGATGGTGATTTAATTAATTACTAAAAAAATAAAATTAAAGTAAATAAAATACGAACAACTCAACAAAGCAAACGAACAAGTAAAACTGGATGAGATCAAGTAATGAGAAAATGGCTACCTAGGTAAGAATCAAGGTGACTGACTTATACGTCTCGAGATTGGATAAATGGGTTTTTGCTACCGGGATCTTAAGATACACTAAACTAGACCAACACTGGAACGCGAATCACTCTCCAACATGTCGCAATACTGAATCTAGGGAAGTGTGTAAACTCACCGGTCTCGGGTTCAGATCACCTCTTGGTCTCTCCAAACTATGCAAAGGTATCCTAAATCTGAATGTCCTCTCGGCCCCCTCAGAAACAATACATCCAGGATGTGTAAGGGATGCAAGGGATAGTTATTTTAATAGGTTTCTAACACAGGGTGCTAACAAAACAGGCACGCTAGGGGTGACTCACTCTCATGCAGACCACGGTCCCGAATACCTACCAAGCTAGACACACTGACACCTAATCTCCTCTCGGTCTCAAAGGTGGTAGAATGCTAAATTACCGAATAATTAATTAACTTGTTTCTAGGGTTTACTACGTCTAGCAACCACAAGATTTATCAAAAACACCAAGTCTAAGATAATCACAAAACCCTAGATCAAAAGATACAAAATCAATTAAACTAGAACTTAGCGAAACAAGAATTAATATTCGGATATCAAGCACGCATATACAAAAGAAACCTTATTAGAAAACCTTTACCAAAACATTATCCAAAACATAACATAGATCCAACCCGAAAACTATTATTCAATTGTCACCCATCATTAATACCTAAGTAGCACTAAAAGTTTAGCTCCTCATAGTCATGGAAAAAGATAAAAACATAGGTTCAAAATAACACATAGTCATGGCACTAATATTTATAAACACGAAGTAAATAAATATAAAGCCAAAAATTATTATAGTCAAACCCGTAGCTTGAATCTTGAACCCTAGCCTTCCTGACCTTCACTTCCTCCTCTCAAAATTCTGCTGTCTTCATGGCCTTCTTGTTCTTCGATAATAATGTCCTTTTTTAATGTGCTTCCCCAAGGCTGTATGACTTCCTTCGATGTGATGATATGTTCCAATTGATAATCTCCTTTGCGGCTGCTTCCCCGTCAACAAAAATATAATCTTCCAATATATATGTCACGCCTCGCTATGTGCCTTCCCATTCTAAAATAATACTGGGCTTTACTTAACTTGGCCTTCTTTTTCAATTTTATTATTATTATTAGTAGTAGTAGTATAACTTCATGCTCTCATGTCGGGTGTTTTTGGCTCGACCAAAATTTCTCGTTTACGCTCCAACGTCCAT
This sequence comes from Ambrosia x helenae, assembly GCA_030844895.1. Lineage (NCBI taxonomy): Eukaryota > Viridiplantae > Streptophyta > Magnoliopsida > Asterales > Asteraceae > Ambrosia > Ambrosia x helenae. The sequence continues at coordinate 107,792 of JAUTDX010000321.1, forward strand.
GAACGCCTCCTCTCAAGTGTTGGTGTCTCGATTAAAATTCTTTCATTTTGAGCTCATTCTCTCCAAACACCTAAAAAATAATAAAATATATAAATACATAATAGAAACGACACAAAACAAATAAAAACCTGACCAAATAATATACAAAATACATAGGAAAAGAGATGTGTTTTGCAACACATTAGTTGTAGTAGAGAAAGAAAATGAAAAACTGAAAAAGATCATCGATAGTTTGTATCAGAAAGTTCCACAACGGAAGGGTGAGCAAACTGAAGATGAATCTAAGAAAGAATCTGAGGAAGATGAGGAGAATGGTGATGATAAATCAGATGATGATGGAGATGATAATGATGATGGTAAAGATAAAGATAAAGATGCTGAAGGTTCTATTGAGTCGGATGATGTTGATGATGAGATAGAGAATTATTCGTATGAAAAGAGAAAGAACCAAGAAGAAGATAAATCAGTTGAAACCAGTGAAGGTGGATCTGGGAAAATGTCTGAAGTAGATAAGGAAAGATTGAGAAAGATGTTAAAGAAATGATATGTCTCAGCTAGATTCACATCCAGGTTCAAGAATATCTTTATTAATGACAACAAGAAGTATTGTTTGGAATATAAGGAACCTGAACTTAAGAATGGTGAAGTCAGCGTCGCAATAACTAAAGAGATACTTGAAGGCGTTGCACAACAAGATGGTATGTCTCTTGAAGATTTGATGAAAAAGAAAGGGAGACCAAACATACCAGTTGTTGAACCAGGAAAGCATTCAGATGATATAAACGTGAACGACTTTGATGAGATTGAGATAGAAGATATTTCTCAAGAAGAATATCCAGAATATTACAACATGAAAGGCAATACTAGTATTTGGTTTGTTGATGCACAAGTCCTGCGTGATGCTGAGAAAGGGGCAGATCAGAAAGGGAAAGACGTTATTGATGAGATCATTTCAGAAGGTGAAAAAGTAGATGTAACCAAGAAATCGGATGCTTTGATGAATTATCAAAGAAGATTACGAGAAGAGTCAGATAACCATCCGTTACCACCAATTCAGGAAGATTTCTATCGCTATCACAATCAAATGTTCAAAGGAAGAGCGATATGCTAGAAATTCTTTCCTCATCTTAGATGCGTCGGTATCAAGTGGGAGAGAGGCATTCTTTACTTTAGTCATTTTCATGATATAAAGTCTCTTCCTTACAGGATCGTACGAGACGTTTGTAGACACAAGCTAATTGGTGCAGATGGGTTATTGGAATGGATGGCTAACAAGATGACTCGTGAAAGCTTGACAAAATGGGATATGTTCAAGCCACAATATCCTCACCGCATTGTTCACAAGATGATCAATCCAGCGAACAATCTACCATTTGTGACTTTGAATTACAAACCGCCAGTTTGTATGAAGATAATTCCCCTCATGCCAATGGAACAATATATCAACAAGAACTTTGCTTTCTGATATTACGATTGGGGAGCTGGTGAAGCGGTAATTGTTATGGATAATGAAGACAAGACGAAGCTATGCAATAAGCTAAGAGTTTTTAACCCGATGTGGTTAATCAACTACTCGATGAATGACATTGAAACGCTATACTTTAATTCGATTCATCTTGATGCATTAGATATCGTTGCTAGGAGAGTATGCGTTGAGGTTGAGGAAGCCATTCCAAGTCAAAGAAGCAGGAAAGACAAAGAAGGCAAAACAAAAGCTGGAGTTTGTGGAAAGAGAAAACAAGAACAAGTAAAGCACCTGGGCTACAGATAAGGGGGAGTCTGTAGATGCATATTTCATATATGTGTTTGTAGCTTTCATGTCGTCTAGTTGATAATACGTCGTTTGTAAAGTTATATTTAATGTTTAGATTTTTCTTTCGGGTCATCGTGTGGTCGAATGAAACTAAGAAGTTTTGGTTCGGGACAACACAAGGACAAACCAGTTGGTTCGGACCCTTGCAAGGATGAATGGGATTTGTCTATGTATAGGAGGTTGTTAGTGACGGTTATCAGTTAGTTGTCATTTGTGTCAAGTTCCATTCGTGTCCAAACATTGTCCAGAGAGTTCTAGAAGTTTGTATTATCATTAACAGAGTCTATAACGATTATTATGAAGTTAATGATTAATGAAAAGCTGGAAAATGAAATCTTACGTGTTTTGATATAGATTTTTTTTTTTATCATTTTGCATGAGCGTTAGGGTTTCCGCACCTGGCGGTTCAGTATTCGTGCTGATTACGTGTTAATTGATTGAAAACCGATCCTACATTTGTACATAAAATTTCTATTGTTAAGGGTATTAAAACTTTAATCTTAGTTCCAAGTGCTTTTGAACAATCGTCACTACGTAGCACCCCGATATTTCCAGTCGTCCCAGTATTTCTAGGCCAGCCCCCACTAGGCGACTGGCATAGCCAATCACAATCCCCATAGCCAGTCGCCCCTTTACCATGTGACTGGCAAGCTAGTCGCCACGGTCTGGCGATTGGGTTTTCTGACGCGTCAATTGCTAATTTAACACATTAATTCACGTATACATATGTCAGCAAGTTATATAATGACCGTAAAACATTTAATACCCGACAAATTACACTTTTATGTTATTTCACCAACCCTTGGGATCCTAGACTCGTGTGCGTGTGCTTTACCTATTGATCCTCCGAATCACCAACCCATGGACATAGCGTGTAGACTCCCGATAATTCCCCGAATCATCGAACCGACTCCTGATGATTCCCCAAATCATCTAACTTACTTAACTAACCCGTTAAGTATGTTTTATGAATGTTTTGCTAAGGTGGACTTATGTGTTTGTTAGAACTATTAACCTGAGTTTGCTAGGTGTCACATTATCTTCTGTTGAAACAATTTTCGTCCCGAAAATTACTCGAGGTCGCAAGAAAAGAAAGAAAAATTTTCTTTTTGCTACATCCTAATATATTTAAAATTTAACAATTAATATTTTTGGTTATATATTTATCAAATTAGTTACAATTGTAATTAACAAATTATTTTTTTTTTCATAATCCTAATTACAATATATATTCCGGTTTTCAAAATCATTTATCATTTGATTCATTCCTAGAGATCACAATTTTTAAGTAATATAAAGATAGTTCAAGCATAATTATTTAAACATTTGGTTATTGAAAGTTGTTATTCATTTCCACGTAAGTAAAACATCTTCTCAACCACTTTTTATGATATAGTTTCATGGTTGTTTATTAAGTTTATTATTGTTGTACTCGAATGTAATACACTGACGTATGTATAATTTTATAAACTGTAATTTATGCACATTTATATATATATATATATATATATATATATATGTATAGGGGCAGGATCAAATACAAAGTAATTCAAACGTGCGAAGGATGCGAAGGATCACTTTATACATGATAATTACGTAATGCCTTCATGAACATACAAAAACATTACGTAATTATCATGTACAAAGTTCCTTCGCATCCTTCGCACGTTTCTTTTACTTTGTAGAATAACCGCCCCCTATATGTGTATATATATTTGGTATGTGTTTGAATTTTTTTTTAAAATACATTAAAAAAGAACTTTCAATTGAAGCCGGTTACTTTTTCATGATACTTGCATTTCTATGATTTATAAAATATATAACTAATAACTTATCATCTTAGTGCAACTTCAAAATAATGCACAACATATTATATACAACTACAAATAGCAACTTAATGGAAACCGTTAACTTCCGTAATTCCATCTTGGCGGCAACCGTTAACTTCCGTAACACCTTTTAATAAACGTTTCCTTACTTCTTTACATCCTATAATCGTCCACTACCATCACCATATCCCTCTTCTCAGGCCTTGAAACTACTTCATCCAAAGCCCTCTATTTCTCTTCGACATTAATGGTACATCTAATTTTCAATCGCTTCACTTTAATAACATTGGCTTAAATTGAATGCCATTTAGTGTCCCAATTTACGCTTGCTGCTTAAATCATGTATATTTGTAATGGGTTATTGGTTAATTGTTTGATTATTGTGATTTTTTTTCTTTTTTTTTTTGGGGTTTTGAATGTGTTTTGGGTTTCGAATGTGTTGATTTGGAGAATTGGGGATTAGGGTTTGTTATAGAATTTATAAAATTAATTGAATTCTGGAAAGAAAAATCTTCCAAATCACACAATCAAAACTTGGTACCAAAATGATGTACCATTTGTTTGTGATTATTGGTATTTAAGTCTTTAAAGATATTTCGTTGTTTTATCGGATGCAAAAGAACGATGAACATCAATCGGTTTCGATCGATCGGTTAGTTCAATCAAAAACTAAGAACCCATGTTTCTAAGAAAAAAAATGTGATAAAGAAAGGGAAATCGGTCAAAGATATAGTGTTGTATTCTCATCCATATTCAATAAATCGAAACTAACAATCAAGGGTATTTGATTGTTTCACTTACAGGTTATACTTAATCGTATACGATTGGCCGTATTTTACAGGCGTGTCAAGTTTGATAGATTGTTTTTGGTTCCCACATCATACACGACAAAGCAATATGACTATACAATGTCCCCAATCTGGTTATCCAAACTCATTATTTTGAAATATTGATTGTAGTTGTTTCGTACCAAACAATAGGCTTTTCGCAAAACCAAGATCCTGGTTCCGATTTGTAAACTGACAACAATCAAAAGATATTTTCTTTCAATGTTTTTTGGGTTGATGATAAAGAATAATTTCTGTCACGGAAAACAAATTAAAAAATCTAGAAAATTATTAAATGTACTCTTTTGTGGAGCATGATGTGAATTCAGTGGATTAGCTTATGCCCTTTTGGAAGTTATCACCAACCAAATGGATAAATGAATTTGATGCAAACAATAAATTGTTGATCAATAGGACATGAATTGACTTATGTTCATTATCTAAATAAATCCTTAATTATTTTTGGTTTATTGATCATTATAATTATTAAAGTTATGCACTTGATTGGTTAATATGTGAACTTATTTAGCCACAATCTTTAGTTTTCTATAGCGATCCCCAAAGTCAATTATTTCGTATGGAGAGCTGTTTGTAATAAGATACCAACAACAGGCGATTTAGCTGCGAGAGGTATAATGGTAGGCGAAGGTCTGTATGGCATGTGGATTACACAAAGAAACTGCAAACCATCTTCTTATCTCATGTATAATGGCCGGAACCGTTTGGTGGCAGATCTGAATGCAGCTAAAAAATGCAACACCAAGCCAATATAAATCCCTAAATCAAATGTTACATCATTGTATTGAAGCGGGGGCGACGGGAAAATGGAGGTGATATATGTCACACCCTCAAATTTCCACTGCGGGGTTTATACCGCGAGGCGCATGACATACCAGGAACCCATAGCCATAAGTCATATGAACGAACTCTAAATGCCCAAACCATTTAGCTCGTTTTCAAAAACCAAGTTTAGTTAAGTTGCGGAAGCGTAAACCAAATTTAAACCTTTTAAAACCATGCGCAAAACAACGCGCCCAAATTAAAACCATACGAAAGAAAATGTAAAAGCATGATATATAATTTAAGTGTATGCCCAAGACCCCAAATGCAGTGAAGTGTGCAGTGCTTTCTAATCGTGGCACCGGAAGCTAACTACCTGCAAAAGCATGTATATCGTGGGTCAACAAACAATGTTGGTGAGTTCACTAAGTAAATAAAATGAGTAAGTAAATGCGCTGGTTTCCAAAATCACGTAACCAAGTAAAAGCGTAGGTCCACCAGACCAAAATGTTCAAGTATCATAGGTTTAAGCGTGTTAGGGGTAGCTAATCCACTCATTGCAACTAAACAGAATTATTGGGACACCTTCAGTAACATAATAATTTGCCTCAATAACTAGTGTCTATCAACACTAGTTCTCAAATGTGGTCAGAAGTTCATGCCCGTGCCTCAAGCACCTCAGGCATGAGGTTGCTTCACAACCTAATAACGCTATCAACTAATACCCCGTTCCCCTCCAGCGATTAGCCCAATAATATGCAAGGACTTTCCAAATGATAGAGTGTTTAGTTCACAAAGGACCAATAAGTTTTAAACTGATCAAAAACCCGATCCACACAGGGAATCGTAAACCCGACCCACACAAGGAGTCAAAACATCTCAAAACCCGAGATGTAAAAGTTGTCCCAAACCGGACTAGAATACGTTTTGTAAGTTGTCTCAAATCCGAGACGCATGCTTTTGAGAAAAAGTAGTGAAACTCACCTTAGTATGCAAGCAGGTAAATCCAAACTCCAAAGTAGGGTGTGCTACCGACTCCCTAGTGCATGTGTCACTAAGTGAGTATATGTGTAATACCATTACACCATATAACCCGTTTGTCCAAGACGTTTAATTGTTCAAAATCGTATAAGTGACACCTAGTGGTTCTACATTCAAGTTCATGCCAATAACATACCACATAGGACTCCAAATAGTCACATAAACACATAATACACAATCTGCGTTTTTAGGACAGATTATGCGCCATGAAAACTAATCTGTTTAAAATACTTAACAAACGAATTAAACTCCCAAATTTTTACTGTATATTATTTGGGATTCATTTGATTACCGATATTTTTGTTTTGTCTCAAAACCAAACACAAAAATCATGAAAAATCGTACATCACAGATATGTCCAGAAAGTTTCTACAGCAGGTCAGGTTAGTAGAAAAATTCCCAAAAATCGTGTATTCATCCAAACGGGATGAATTCACTTGGAAAAGCCAAGTTATTCCAATGTTAACCTACTGTCCAAATTTCATAACTTAATTCCTTGCAAAACTCGAGTTATGATTGTTTAAAGTTGACCCAGTTTGTTAATCCGAAAATCTGATATGACCTTTAATCAAAGAAAATTCCAAATACATATCAAACGACATCCAAATCAGATGATTTTGCCCATTCTAAAAAGCTAAGACCATTTACAATCCATTCATGCAAAGAATCGATCAAAATAAACACTTTAATGTCACGTAACAGACCCTACAAATCGACATTCAGATTCTGCCCAGATTCTAATCATGCAATATTATCAATTATATCAAACCCTAGTTGCATATTATCAATCAATAACACCTAATAATCATCCTATAACATTAATAAGACATAATCTGATCAAAACCTAGCAAGATACTTGTTTATATTATCATTCATCAACCCTAGTTATCTAAAACATCAAGAACACACATAATCATGCAAAACACATAACATTCATTACATAACAACGTGCTTGACCCTTTTAATCTTCATAATCATCACGTTTTAACTTTTATAAAATACTTTCAGACCTGGACAAACAAGGTTTTGATGTTTTAAAACAATTTAAAGAAGATTAAAACACAAGAGAATGAAGATTATACCACAAGCACTTCAAAACAATCAACCGAATGCTCTCCAAGCTTCCCAATCGATGTTCTTGAGCTTTTGCAGGTGTTTAGGGGTTAATTATTCATAAGGAGGCAGTAGGGGGCGATTAGGGTTGAGTTTAGAGGTTGCATGGGGCTTAAGAGTGTTTGAATAGTGGATTAAGTCGGTTAGGGTTCGTCAGGACCCGACGCGCGGCCAGTCGGATGAATCGCGCGGCCGGTCGGATGGACCCGGCCCGCTCCGGGTGGCCTGCTTTGTTGTTGAGTGTGTTTTCTTCGATGTTTTCGCTATTTTGGACAATAACAAGTGTAACCCCATGTGTTAAGCCCCCAACCATCCTAATGGTTCACCTATTATGATTTTTATTAACGTTTTTGGTTTAGGTTCACGTAATCACATATGGTTTGCACATAGTTTCACAGAGTATCACAGAAGCACGTAATTGCAATCAGTCTCAATCAATTAATTCACACTTATTTAACTTCATTGTTCACCAACGTCCGAGGTTCACTAATCATGTATACAATCTGGTAATTCCCCGAATTACCACTTCATGCAGTTATTAACCTATAATTGTGCAACGTGTGTCCTATCTAGCTAACCCTAGTTAAGTAGAATGCAAGGAATGTAACTAGAGTTTAGTTAAAGTGAGAACCTGAAATTGCGGGGTATCACATCATTCCCAAGTTGAAAAGAATTTCGTCCCGAAATTCAGCAAGTAAACAATAAAGCCAGCTATAAAAGTGTGTGCTTGGTTCCCAGATGTCACATCATCCCCAAGTTGAAAGGAATTTCGCCCCGAAATTCACTTTGAAAGAGCTGCTTTATGTTTAGCGTTCGATCTATGTTCAGGTTCAGGTTCAGAAAAGAGGTGTGGGTATTTAAGTCGCATTTGATCTCTGCGTTCCCACGTGTATTCCGGTCCTAGACGGGAATTCCATCGCACCTTAACAGTCGGTATGATGCTCTGTTTAAGTTTCTTGACGCCCCGCTCAAGAATCTCCATCGGTTCTTCCACAAACCGTAGCTGATCGTCCTCCTGGATATCCTCCAGTGGCACCACCAGTGTTGTATCCGATAAACATTTCTTTATGTTCGATACGTGGTGTACATCGTGTTCCCTATTAAGTTCATTATGCAGGCTCAACCTGTAAGTTACTGGACCAATCTTTTCGACAATCTCGAATGGTCCAACGTATCGCGGGTTCGACCTTCCCGTTTTCCAAAGTGTATCACCCCCTTCCAAGGTGTCACCTTCAATAGAACCTTGTCTCCAACCTGGAATTCCAAAGGTTTCCTATGCTTATCAGCGTAGCTTTTCTATCGATCTCAAGCAGCAACCATCTGGTTTCTGATTTGCACTATCTTCTCAGAAGTTCCGTGCACGAGTTCGGAACCTGTTAGCGGGCTATCCCCAACCTCAGTCCAGCAGATGGGAGACCTACACTTGCGTCCATAAAGTTCCTCAAAAGGCGCACACTGTGTCGAAGTGTGGTAGTTGTTGTTATACGAGAATTCAATCAGCGGCAAGTGCATATCCCAACTATTGCCAAAATCCACCACGCATGCTCGTAGCAGATCTTCCAATGTTTGGATGGTACGTTCACTCTGTCCATCCGTCTGTGGGTGATAGGCTGTGCTCATATCTAAGCGAGTTCCCAAAGCGTTTTGGAGAGTAGTCCAAAAATGAGAAGTAAATCGCGCATCGCGATCAATATAATAGAAGTAGGCACCCCATGCCTAGAGACTACCTTTTTGACGTAGAGATTTGCTAGTTTCTCCAGCGAGTCCGTTTCCTTTATTGCCAAAATGTGTGCCGATTTGGTTAAACGATCCACGATAACCCAAATCATGTTATGGCCCGTTGGCGTTCTAGGAAGCTTTGTAATAAAATCCGTAGAAATCCCGTCCCATTTCCACATAGGGATTTCTGATTGCTGGAGTAGGCCTGAAGGTTTCTGATATTCAATCTTAACCTTCGCGCAAGTCAAGCACTTACTAACATAAGTGGCTATTTCAGCTTTCATGTTTGGCCACCAGTAAAGAGTTTTAAGATCTTGGTACATCTTGTCCTAACCAGGATGTACCGAATATTGAGATGTGTGAGCTTCATCGAGCACCAGTTGTTTGAGATCCCCAAAGCGTGGTATCCAGACTCGATTCATAAAGTATTGAAGACCATCTGTCTTCAGTTCCAAGTGCTTATCCGCACCATGTAAAGTTTCAAACCCGATATTTTCTTCTTTCAAAGCCTCAACCTGGCTTCACGTATCTTATCAAGAAGATTAGAATGAATGGTGAATTGTAAGGCTCGCACCCGTTTAGGTTCGTTTCCTTACGACTGAGGGCATCAGCCACTACGTTAGCTTTCCCTGGATGATACTTGGTGGCACAGTCATAATCATTCATAAGCTCGACCCATCGACGTTGTCGCTCGCATGTTCAGCTCCTTTTGATCGAATATGTGTTGGAGGCTCTTGTGATCAGTGAAGATCGTACACGTTGTCCCATAGAGATAGTGCCTCCAAATCTTGAGAGCGAAAACCACCGCTCCTAGTTCCAAGTCATGGGTGGTGTAATTCTTCTCATGAACCTTTAGTTGTCGTGAAGCATACGCGATCACCTTTTCGCGTTGCATCAAAACACACCCTAAACCTTGGATAGATGCATCACAATATACCACAAAGTCTTCTGTACCCTCAGGTAGTGATAATATAGGTGCACTGCAAAGTTTTGCCTTCAATAACTGAAAAGCAGATTCTTGGGCATCTCCCCACTTGTAAGTAATCCCCTTCTGTGTCAAAGTAGTGAGGGGTTGAGCGATCTTTGAGAATCCCTCAATGAATCTGCGATAATATCCCGCAAGAACAAGGAACTGTCGCACCTCTGTAGGAGTCTTAGGAACCTCCCACTTTTTAATCGCGTCAATCTTGGCGGGATCGACATGTATTCTTGCCTCGTTCACCACATGTCCAAGTAATTGGACTTCTCGAATCCAAAAGTCACATTTAGAGAATTTTGCATACAGGTGCTCATTTCTCAAAAGTTACAAGATCAGCTGCAGGTGTTGCTCGTGCTCTTCCCTGCTCTTGGAATAAATCAGTATGTCATCTATGAACACTATGATGAATTTGTCCAAATAGGTCTTGCACACCCGGTTCATTAGATCCATGAACACAGCCGATGCATTAGTTAGCCCAAATGGCATCACCAAAAAATCATAATGCCCATAACGAGTTCGAAAGGTTGTCTTCGCCACATCCTCCTCTCGGACTCTCAGCTGATGGTATCCTCACCTCAAGTCAATCTTAGAATAGAAACTTGACCCTTGAAGCTGATCGAATAGGTCGTCAATACGAGGCAAAGGGTAGCGGTTCTCAACCGTCACTTTGTTCAACTCCCGATAATCAATACGCATGCAGAAACTCCCATCTTTCTTCTTAACGAACAGAACTGGAGCTCCCCATGGCGAAGAACTAGGTCTGATAAAGCCCCTACCCAATAGCTCTTGGAGTTGGGTAGACAGTTCTTGAAGTTCGCCTGGTGCTAGGCGATATGGTGCGCGTGCAACTGGAGCTGCTCCAGGCGCAAGATCGATTTGGAAATCCAGGTAGTTCCTCTTTGAAAACATCTGGGAAATCTCGGACTACTGGGATGTCCTCAATCTTAGTTTCAGTTTTAGCTCGAGTGTCAGATATGTTAGCCAAAATGGCTGGACAGCCCTTACGAATACACTTCTGGGCTTTCAAAAAGGAAATGATGCCCACCATGGCACCACCACAATCACCCTATATAGATAAAAGTTCTCCACTTGGGAGGGGGACACGAACAATCTTCTCCTGACAGAGAATTTCTGCGTGTTGCTTGGACAACCAGTCCATGCCAACCACGAGATCAAAACTTCCTAGGGTGATAGGTAGAAGGTCGATGGCAAACAATTGCCCATCTAGCTCAAGCTTACATTCACGATGAATATGGGTTACCTCAACAGGCTTCCCGTCAGCTAACTCTATAGAGTACGGGGTATCAAGAAGAGTAGGAACCATCCCTAGTTGTTTGTTAAATTTCGATGACACAAAACTATAGCCCGCACCAGTATCATATAAAATAAAAGCAAGAGTGTCATTCAAGGAGCACACACCCGTCACGACATTGTTATCAGTCCTAGCTTCCCCAGCGCCAATCACAAATGCTCTTCCACGAGCCCTATTGTTGTTGTTACCGTTGGGGTAGTTGTTGTTGAAGGACTTATACCTCACACTATCCCACGTTCTCTTTCTATCACCAAAAGTAGAAGATGAAGCACCATGCTTCGGAAAAGTACCATCCTCAACAGCCTCATCAGTGAGTTTGCGAGCCAGTTGAAATATTTGTTAGATTATGGGTAGGTGAGCTGCAGTGGCCAAGCCACGAAAATTGAGGGACCCACCCTTTTGGTATGAAATTCGATCCGCTGGTAAAGTTGGTTAATTAGACTCGAGCACGAAGTATCTAACTCCTGTAGCTTGGTAGTGTAGACGTCGATCTCAGATCCATCCGTCTTTATATAACAAATTTTTAGGTTTCATCACAGGGTGTTACGTTCTCCATCCAAGTATCTGTAACTCATCGAGTGTGCATATAGCATACATTACCCCATTCTGCCTGGGGAAAATGCACATGGAAAAGACTTATACTATCGAAGCAATCAAACGGTCTGCTTCAGTTCCGTTGGAGTTATCGAGGTTTACAACCAATAAAAGGCTTGAAAATACGATGGCAGGTTGTCGTTGTGGCATGTACGTTCAAGGTATAAGAAAGTGCAAACATGGAAGTCAGGGGAAAAGAATGATTTAGCAAAATAGATCTTTACGAGGGCCTCAACCACCCTATCGTTGATCATAAGAACTCAGTCTTATCTAAGTTAACAAAGGGAAAGGAAAGAAAAGATAGGTAAGAAAAGGTAAGAGCCAATCGTTGCCACGCTCTGCCTTCATCCTCACTTTCCATGTGCTCGTCCTGCTCAGGTCCCCCCTTCCATCCCCTCTTCTTCCTCTTTCTCGGTGTCAGTGTTAAATGGATCTTATCACGTACAGTCTCTTTCTCCAGTCCTATGTAAGCCAGCTTAGTGGTCAGCTCTACTCGTTCCTCCAATCGTGACTGTCAGTCACTGGTAGGTTTCGTCTTCCTCTGAGATATTGCACTGCATCGCAGGCCTTACATAACTCCCCAAGAGTGTGTGTAACAAGCCCCGATCTGATGTGTTCCCTTGAATCTACTATATACTCACGAGAAACAGTGACACGAATGTCATGTATCACTTGCTTGTACAGGGCGTAAATGTGTTAGAGTAAGGATAAAATTCTATATGAGTAACCCAGTCTCGTCTGAATTCCAAATGAGAGTAAGAAAGGTCAAATAACAAGGAACAGAAACTAATTGTCTCCTTGCTCAGCGAAAAAGGATAAGTCTCAGTATTTGACTTTCTTCGAATTTGATTCGGTCTAGTGGTACCACGTCATGCACATCGTGCAGCTTTCCTGTGTACGCGCGCCACAACGCTCGCAAGGGCTTTCTCCCCTGTACAATTGTTGTTTCCTCATCCATGAGGTTTTTTAGGATACTACTCCCAGTAATGTGCCACCTGGTGTAACCCTGGGTTCCCACCATTGACGTGTTCAAAATTAGGTCTAGAACTAGAAGATAACATATCTCTCGAAATCATATGTTATAGATATATGTAGCTAAAAGCTAGTTGTGCACTTAAGTTGTGAGTGTACTTATGCTATGATGATTATAGACTAGACTCAACATGCAGTCCTAGTTCACTATAACCAATGGCTCTGATACCAATCTGTCACACCCTCAAATTTCCACTGCGGGGTTTATACCGCGAGGCGCATGACATACCAGGATCCCATAGTCATAAGTCATATGAACGAACTCTAAATGCCCAAACCATTTAGCTCGTTTTCAAAAACCAAGTTTAGTTAAGCTGCGGAAGCGTAAACCAAATTTAAACCTTTTAAAACCATGCGCAAAACAACGCGCCCAAATTAAAACCATACGAAAGAAAATGTAAAAGCATGATATATAATTTAAGTGTATGCCCAAGACCACAAATGCAGTGAAGTGTGCAGTGCTTTCTAATCGTGGCACCGGAAGCTAACTACCTGCAAAAGCATGTATATCGTGGGTCAACAAACAATGTTGGCGAGTTCACTAAGTAGAGAAAATGAGTAAGTAAATGCGCTAGTTTCCAAAACCACGTAACCAAGTAAAAGCGTAGGTCCTCCAGACCAAAATGTTCAAGTATCATCAGTTTAAGCGTGTCAGGGGTAGCTAACCCACTCATTGCAACTAAACAGAATTATTGGGACACCTTCAGTAACATAATAATTTGCCTCAATAACTAGTGTCTATCAACACTAGTTCTCAAATGTGGTCAGAAGTTCATGCCCGTGCCTCAAGCACCTCAGGCATGAGGTTGCTGCACAACCTAATAGCGCTATCAACTAATACCAAACCTCGAGTTATGATTGTTTAAAGTTGACCCAGTTTGTTAATCCGAAAATCTGATATGACCTTTAATCAAAGAAAATTCCAAATACATATCAAACGACATCCAAATTAGATGATTTTGCCCATTCTAAAAAGCTAAGACCATTTACAATCCATTCATGCAAAGAATCGATCAAAATAAACACTTTAATGACACGTAACAGACCCTACAAATCGACATTCAGATTCTGTCCAGATTCTAATCATGCAATATTATCAATTATATCAAACCCTAGTTGCATATTATCAATCAATAACACCTAATAATCATCCTATAACATTAATAAGACATAATCTGATCAAAACCTAGCAAGATACTTGTTTATATTATCATTCATCAACCCTAGTTATCTAAAACATCAAGAACACACATGATCATGCAAAACACATAACATTCATTACATAACAACGTGCTTGACCCTTTTAATCTTCATAATCATCATGTTTTAACTTTTATAAAATACTTTCAGACCTGGACAAACAAGGTTTTGATGTTTTAAAACAATTTAAAGAAGATTAAAACACAAGAGAATGAAGATTATACCACAAGCACTTCAAAACAATCAACCGAATGCTCTCCAAGCTTCCCGATCGATGTTCTTGAGCTTTTACACGTGTTTAGGGGTTAGTAATTCATAAGGAGGCAGTAGGGGGCGATTAGGGTTGAGTTTAGAGGTTGCATGGGGCTTAAGAGTGTTTAAATAGTGAATTAAGTCGGTTAGGGTTCGTCAGGACCCGACGCGCGGCCGGTCAGATGAATCGCGCGGCCGGTCAGATGGACCCGGCCCGCTCCGGGTGGCCTGCTTTGTTGTTGAATGTGTTTTCTTCGATGTTTTCGCTATTTTGGACAATAACAAGTGTAACCCCATGTGTTAAGCCCCCAACCATCCTAATGGTTCACCTATTATGATTTTTATTAACGTTTTTGGTTTAGGTTCACGTAATCACATATGGTTTGCACATAGTTTCACAGAGTATCACAGAAGCACGTAATTGAAATCAGTCTCAATCAATTAATTCACACTTATTTAACTTCATTGTTCACCAACGTCCGAGGTTCACTAATCATGTATACAATATGGTAATTCCCTGAATTACCACTTCATGCAGTTATTAACCTATAACTGTGCAACGTGTGTCCTATCTAGCTAACCCTAGTTAAGTAGAATGCAAGGAATGTAACTAGAGTTTAGTTAAAGTGAGAACCTGAAATTGCGGGGTATCACATCATCCCCAAGTTGAAAAGAATTTCGTCCCGAAATTCAGCAAGTAAACAATAAAGCCAACTATAAAAGTGTGTGCTTGGTTCCCAGATGTCACATCATCCCCAAGTTGAAAGGAATTTCGCCCCGAAATTCACTTTGAAAGAGCTGCTTTATGGGGGCGGTAAAGAGATCAAAGTTATTCGACATCACCCCCAAAAATAGGAGCGGTTTAACTAGGATAATTTTTTGACAACTGTTAAAATAGGGGAAGGAATCTAAGAAGGGTGGTAGTTTAATTTTTATTTTGGTCATGTGTGTGGGCACTGTAAGTTTGGTTTGGGATGTTTCTACTCTCATAATATTTAGCTGTTGGCTAAGTGTTGGTTTTGGTGATGGAATGAGAAAGTTTCGGTGGCTATTAAAATAGTATATTTGTTTGCAACATTGATAAGCTTTGACGATTTAAGTACCGACCTACAGGAACTTGATAAAGTCAAATTAAGCAGAATAGTCGTTTAATGAAATAGTTGATTAATTTCCCGCTGCAACGCGTGGGTTAACGTCAACTAGTTTGCATAATAAAATGAGCTCACTTGCATTTTGTTTAATATCTCAAAATGTAATATTAATTTTTTCGGCGAGTTGTTTGTGGCGGTTGACTTAGACTCGGATTAGATCATTGCCTTGAATTATATATTTTTTTAATATATTCATCGTTCATACTTTTTTTTCCTAGTTAGATTATATACTTTTTTTTTCCTCAAATATAAACAGGATACGTCTAATTAATCTAAGCATTCATTGAAAGATGACACTTTAATTGATAACTCGTTACAACTTTAATTAATCAAAGTAAAAAAGTAATTTACCATTGGGGTTGGAGGTCCAATGGCAAGACAAAGCCTTTTAATACACCAAGAGTGTGATGTCTTGAGTTCAAGTCTCACAAGTAGCAAGAAATTTACCTTTCAAAAAAAATGTAAAAAAATAATTTTAACTTTAATCCACATTTAATTTAATAATTCAACATACATTGAATTTGTTTCTTTATTAGTGATCTAGAACAAATACCATTATCTAACATTTCAAATGGTATTTGAATGATTTTTTTTTCATGTCTTAGGAATTTTATTTTAAGTATATATTACGTTATGTTTTATTATTTTTATATGAATAGTTAATTTTTTTATTAATACATGTTAAGATTTATTTTTATTCAATAAAGTTTAAAATTCAAAATATTAATATTTATTAAACTGTAAGGCGAAACAACTATTTGATACTCCCATCAATAATGCGTTTGGTGGAAAGGTCAAGTGGAAAGGGTGGTCTCCTCTTAAATGTAAGTTGTTGATTTGGCGTGCTATCCGTAATCGTCTCCCAACGAAGCAAGAGTTGCAGAAACGTGGAGCAGGGATCTCTCTTGAGGTCCGTAAATTTGTATTATAGTATTGAAAACTAAAAAAAAAAATTATTAAAGATCAAATAATTTTTGAGAAATGATGGATGACTCAGGGATGGATTAGGGATCTCTCTTGAGGTCTAAGGTTCGATTCCCACAAAGGACATAATGAGAAATGATGGATGACTCATGGCATATGGTCATGAGTTCGAGTCCTGATCTCGCCAGGTTTTACCGGTTCACTACTGTCGTGCCTTCGGGCGGGTATGCGGGTCGTGTTTTCCTTGGAAGCGGGCTGTCAGGCGGGCTAGGGGTTTCGTGCGTCCGGGGTGGGCCGGACTGTGCCCCTGTCTTTACCACTGGGGGGGGCACATACGAAGTACCCGACGTTATTTAGTTGCCGTTAAAAAAAAAAAAAAAAAAGTAATCTACGTAAATTTGAACACGTTTCATTCCATATAAGTCAACAATCACAAAGTCAACTATCGAATTTTTCCATACAAGGGATACATGATACCGCACTACCATTATTAAAGATCAAATATTCTGCTAAACCAGTTGTATAAAAACAAAGTAATCTAATAAAGCTTTCATTTAGTTTTTTTTTTTTTTTTTTTTTTTTTTTTTTTTTTTTAAGAATAACATAACTAATCATTGTTATTTTGATCTTAGATACATTTAATGTAATTTTTTTTTTTTCAAAATGTTTATTTTTTTCTACTGAAATTCAATATATCTATATAGGGGAAAGGTCCTGTACAAAGTGTTTTTTGGTAAGAACTGTGAGAATCAAAGGGGGAATTTTTTTTTCGAATTTTTTTTCCCATATTGTTAAACATGTATTATAGTATTGAAAACTAAAAAAAAAAAATTGGTGTAGAGTAATTACATAACTACTCTAGTATAAACTAATGTATTTACTTTAATGACGTAATTACACTAAAAAAATTATTTTTTTTTGTATTATTCATCTAGAAAGTATATTTAAGCACATGGAAAAAAAATTTAAATAAATTTTTTTACCCCCTTTGATTCTCACAGTTCTTACCGAAAAACACTTTGTATTTGATCTTTACTCTCTCTCTATATATATATATATAGGAGTGGGTTCAATAGGAACCTAAAAAAAGTGAAAAACTAGGGAACCATGCATTTAACAAGTTAATTATATTATAAAAAATCAATTTAATATGTAAAAAATCATTTTTATTTAAAAGTTTAATTGGAGATTTTGTATATAAATGTATGTAGAAGCTTTTTTGACAAAAAAATCAAAAAATAAAATAATTAAAAAAATGCTTAAATTAGTTAAAAAAGGTAAAAATAAATTATTTTACAAAAAATAATTTTTTATTCAAATAGCTTCTACACATATTTATATGCAAAAGCTCAGGATAAATTTAAAAAAAAAAATAGTTTTTTGCTTGTTATAGACAACATGTTAAATGCATGTTTCCTAGTTCCCCACTTTTTTAAGTGTAAGGTTCAATGGGGAACCTCTTCCAATAAAAAATTTAATTTTTGCATATAAAAATTTGTAGAAGCTATTCTAATAAAAAAATAATAATTTTTGTAAAAATTTTTTTTTACCTTTTTTTAACTAATTTTAAGTCTTTTTTATTATTTCATTTTTTGATTTTTTTTTTTGTCAAAAAAGCTTCTACATATATTTATATACAAAATCTCTAATTAAACTTTTTGATAAAAATGATTTTTTACATGTTAAATTGATTTTTTATGATATCATTAACATTTTAAAATGCATAGTTCCTTAGTTTTTCACTTTTTTAGGTTCCCCATTATATATATATATATATAAATTTCGTTTATTATAAAATTTCAATATACAAATCATTCTTTTATTAGTCGTTTTTTAGTACACGTTTGTTTGTAACACGAAAAGAATTAATAACTTTTTGTTTTTTATTTTTTATTATTTTTTTGTCAAATATTTCATACCATAAAAGCGAACATTATATTAAAATAGCGGACAGACGGACAACAAGTTGCGTCGCCACCCATTTCTTTATGGCGAACTCAACTCTACTGAAAAAAACCCTTACCCCCCGGAGTCGAGAAAGTGCTATGTATAACCCGCTCGACCCTGGTAAAAAAAAAAAGTCAAATAGCTTTTGGTGCCAGAGACCCAAAGGTATCAAAAGCCAGGGGGATGAAGACGTGTTTGTTGTCTTCACAGGTTTTAGCATGTTTTTCTACTTTCTTTGTCACTGCCTTTTGAACTGCATACTCTGCAAAAACCCATTGTCCCTAAAACCAGCCAGAGAGGATAAAACTGTTAATAATATAAATTTGAAAACGTTTAATAATATGAAATGAGATTAAGGAGGGTGTAATGACTCATACCAGCAAAGTTTTATACGTGGTTTGAATGGGTAAAATTAGAATAGCCCAATGAGGTTGATTTTTTTTTTTTCAAATTTTAACGTTTTAAAGGTGTATAACTTTTTATACTTTATTCTTCAAAAAAATATTAATCAATCAGATATTTTATTATCTTTAACTTTTTTTTGAACGGCTAATTTTTATTACACTTTTATTCCATCTCATCTTGCATTTGCAAGGATTTGAACCCACAGCCTTACATTTGTATGAGAGGACACCATACCACTAGACCAAGAGGTCATGAGTGTTCACAAACAATTCATGAACAATTACTGAATGAGTTTTTTTGTTCACGTTTGTTTGTTAAAAAAATAATTATGTTCGTGTTCGTTTGTTAATTTTGTTCATGAACGCACACAAACACAAGCGGACATTAATGAGCACAAACACAAAGAAGTGTTCATAATGGAAACAAACACAAACAAAACATATACTGAGCAGTGAGTGTGGAGACTAAAATTAGGGTTATTAATATCAAATATTTATCTCACCTAAATTATTTGTTTATTTATTTATTTGGGTAAAATAAAAAAAATAAAAGAATATAAAAAATTAAAAACCGTATTAAACTATCGAACATAGACGAATATAAACAAACACGTTGTCAAACATTCACGAACATAAACGAACGAACGCGTCCTTAGTTCAAATTCGTTCTTTTAACTAAACAAACAATTTTTTTTTCGTGTTCATTCATTTATTAGAAGAACACAAGTCAACTTCTCGCCGAATGGTTCATGAACTGTTCGCTAAAAGTTTAGTTCGTTTGCAGCCCCCTACCTATGAGCATAATATGCGTAATTAAAACCATAGGTTCTGTAATCGTAAACTTGTGTGTTATTATCATAAACATTGCATAATTATGGCGGTGATATGTAGTGATGTAGATTATGTCACGGTGGTGGTTGGTGATGGAATAGTGGAAAGATGGTGGTGATGCAAGATGTTGGAATCGCCTCCTCCCGTAAGATAAATGAAGGAAAAATGGGTTGAGGAAAAAAGTTTATTCAAGCACATGAAATGACAACTTTACCCTTCTATTATTCATATCATTTGTCTATTAATATCTAGGAAATACATAGGAAAATGTTACCAGATGGTACGTCATTATATATATATATATATATATATATTTTTTGAACGGCTGGTGTAGTGGTAACCCGAGTGAAATACAACCCCCCGTGCCCAAGATCGAATCCCCCCTTGCTCGGCCCTTTCAACGTTAAATGGGTATATTTTGCAGCAGCAAGGATTCGAACTTGAGTCGCCCCCGGCGGAAACCCTCTTAAGAGGTAAACCCTCCCACCTCCGACCAGCTGGGCGGGCTATCATTGGCACGTCATTATTTATATGATTGTCTAATATTATGTGTAATTATTTATAAAAGTTGTGTGATATTATACGTTAAAAGTAATACATTTTGAACAATTTATGTGTAATTATTTAATAACTAATATTCGTAACTGTTTTGTGGACGCACATACTCATCGCCTAAGATACGTTTAACGTTACAGTAATTTATCGCACTTAGCACACTAGACTATATACAATAACCTATGTGTGTGTATTCTCATTTCTTTGTTAAAAAAAGCAACATACCATTATTCTTTGAATATGTTACATGTATGACACCGACTCAACTATGACAAAGTCAACTCTATTACTTAACTAAGATTCATATAAAGACCCGTTCAAATGTTTGACTTTTTGCCCATCAGCATCTGGTGGATTGGCAACCCATGACATTCTAATATGAAGGTTATAGGTTAGAGTATCACCTAAAATAAATTTATTCTAAGTTGAACCAGAGGTTTTATCACAGTGGACCTTCGGGTGGTGGGTTTCCTCTGAAATGGTGGCAGGCTGGGTCACCAACGCTATCTGCGTTCATAGGCTTGGATGACCTTTTGTCATTGAGTTTACCCGGGTGACCGAGCTTTCTTTGGTCGTTCAAAAAAAATGTTTTACTTTGTGTAGGATAAAATTGTACAAATATGGCATGTTTGGTACGGAGCTTTTAAAAGTTTCTAGCTTCAAGCATTTAAGAAAAAAAAAAAAACAAGTACTTAATAAAAAGTCTTGTTTGGTTGAAGGAGGTTGACGCTTTTAGATTAGGAAAAAAAAAAGCTCTTTACTGGAACGCTCTTACTATTAGTGTTTAAAAAACGCTACAAGCTTTTAGTATCTAAAATTATTTAAATAACCTTTCAAAATAATATTTTATTTCTGGATTATATTTAGTTATGCCCATTTTGGTCATTTTATACATTTTATTAAAAACTTCAGGTACTCTGTCAAACACCTAAATCTATACTATATTATAATGTATGAGTCCAATGGAATTTTTTTCATAAATGTTTTGAGTAAACAAAAAGAAAAACTGTTTTCAAACCCTTTGAATCCACCCAAAGATCAATTAGGGGATTTTGGGAAGTTTTGGTGAAGTCGAAAGAAACAACTTAAGGTGTCCTTACTTCATAAATGAGAGCATACCCTTTTTCATGTGGGTAATTTGAGGCTTGTTGAGCAGATCCAATTTGATATATATTACATATGCTCATTTATTTGGTCATGAGAGATATTCACCCTTGGTATGTTATAGTTAGAACTTTTGTGACTTATGCATTTTGAGACCCCAACCAAGGTGAGAGTGTAGGTCTTTGGAATGGATCGATACAAGCTAGATCAAATCTATCAAGGTGTGGAATCCCTTGATAGATGTTTATGCAAAACTATGAATCGGACAAACGATAACGAACACGAGAATATTATAAACCGTCTTCTATTGATTATAAACAGATTACAACCAATTCAACACAACACAAACGAACAAGTGGTTGCAGACACACTGTCAAGTAACTGAACGATCCACTAAAACTCTCAACCCTAGCCTACACCCTATGCTTGGTATTTATACTAGTATGGGTTCGGCCTACAAACAAAGAAGATGAATACACCAGAACAAAGAAGATGACTATCTTCTTGTTTTACATCTTCTCCCTTGACTATCTTCTTTTTTAGCCAACTTCTTTGTTTCCTATCTTCTTTGTTCGCTAGTGTACAATAAGACGATTACACGTTATACAAAACGACTATCTACTAGCTATTCTATCTAGTAAGTTGTTGTCACATAGAAATGCACCAACAAACTCCCCCTTGACAATAGCTTCTAGATGTCTTCGTATTTATGAAACTTGATGACTCCAAGTCTTTGGATTGTTTCAGCTTCAATGTACTAACAGACTCCCCCACTAAAACCACACGCTATCATTAATCAACCGGTTAATTGGTTCAGTCTATTTGGTTAGAGTGTTGTTTTTAGTTTGGTTTAGTTAATTTAGTTAATTTTGCTTAGAAGTACATGAAATGGATGTATAAAAGATATAATAAATGAATGGTTCAGTTTCAGTTTGTTATTTTTGGTTAACTTGGGTACACAAAAAAGGGTATTAGGTTAACTCAGTTTTTGGTTAATTTTCATTTCAGTTTTGCATGTTTTTTGTCCGATTTCAGTTGACGGTTCAATTATTGTTCACCCATAGATATTGTTAATCATGTAAAAAATCAATTTTTTAATAAGAAACATATAGCAAATTATACTCATAATATGGTTTGAAGCTGAGTAGAGGGGGTTTTGAATTGTAGTGCCGGAAGAAATATAGGGGCTTTTGGAATTTTAAAGTTTAAATTTTGAATCATTTTTTTCTCGCCACTTATTCCATCTTTTCTCTCTATTTCTTCAAAACCATCTTATTTGAGAATCCGGTTAAGAACCGAATTCAAGGATCGATTATGCGAAAACAACTCGGTTTCAGACGGGAGATTTGAGACGAGACAGAAATATAAGATAACAAAGTCATCACAGATTCATATTAATTCAAAAACGGTTACAGACACTGTCATCAGTAGGATAAATATCTATCTCGGAGCCGGGGGAGGTCGGGCATGACCTCCCCCTTGAGAGCATTCAAAGCATAAACTCAAATCTACAAATGAAAACCAACACATGAGATTGTTATTTATAGTCCAACACCAAATTCCACCTTCGCCCCTTTGTAAAGGTCGAATATGGACCAAAGTTCCCCTTCGCCCCATTGTATAGGTCGAATGTGGAATGTTTCCACATTCGCCCTTTACCTTGGGTCGAACCTGAACTTTATGTATTGTCCTATATCTTTACAAATGCATCAGATCCATAAAATGCCCCTATGGATCACAACAATCTCATGTAATACAATACAAGACTCAACCCTAGTCTATTCGACAGTGACGTCCACAGAAAGTGCATCAACAATCTCCCCCTTTGGACGTTGCTGGCGAATCCTAAACACACCTAGCATCTTCAGTCAGTTATTGTTGAAGTATCAGACACATTGTTACATCAACAATCTCCCCATTGACTGATGCTTCACCAAGTTTCTCTGAGATCTCGTATGATAAATCAATCATGTTCTTGAGTAACTTCATCTGTTCGACAAAATATAAGCCGTAGACGAGTGGATCAAGCAATCAGAAGTTTTCCGCGAGAACTACCAATACTTATTGAGGACTTGAAATGCTTCAGAAACTGAATTTTTCGGTGGAGCCAACAATATCTACCAATAGCTCTTGAAATTCTTCAGGACTGTGATCTTGAAACTTTCGTTGAACCTACGTGCCACATGACTCCTACTAGGATACCTCATTACTTTCAGAACATTGAAATCTCAAACTTGATTTCCTTCTTCATAACAACTCTTTAGAACAAGTTCCTTCAAACACACAGGAACTGGGTTGACTGTTCTCATCATGCGGAATAAAATCTGTCTATTTTCTGGCCCATAATAGTCATTTGAATCTGATTATCATACTGTTGATTCTTATGACTACCACACAATAAAACGTTTCATCATCATCATTTCTTCAACAATTCGTGAAGACATCATCACCATTCTCCCAAAAATCTTCAAAAATTACCATTTCGAAATTTTTTTTACCCCTTAAAATACCAATTTTTCATTCTCTATGTCGAAGGGGCGAAGGTGGAAATAAAGCTACGTTCGACCCTTTTGTAAGGTCAAAGGTACGTTGATTGGGTCGAACCAAGTTTGTTTAAAACTGACTAAAACTGACATTCCACATTCGCCCAGTAATAAGGTACGAATGTAGAAAATTCTCACTTTCGCCCTAAAAGTTCTACATTCGTCCATTTACACTCCACGTTCTTCCATCAAATCCTACGTTCGCCCAGTAGAATTCCACATTCGCCCTCCCGTTTTTCTGAAAGGTGCGAATGTGCAGAAAAGATGTGTTCTTGTTCAATATTTTCTTCGAATCAGTCCATAATCACACTAATTCTTCGAATTTGATGATGAAACTTGTTCAGAAAGGTGCGGAAATGAAAACCTAACCCTCGAATTCACAAAAACATGGAGAAATCACATGATTTCGGGTTCAATTAAGAATCTAGGGTTTCTAGGGTTTCAACCTTTCATTCAAAATATGATTTTAACGTCTGAAAACAGGAAAACGAGCTGTGATTGATTCAAACGACTGTTAGATCGTTCAAATCGATAACCTGGCTCTGATACCAGTTGAGAATCCGGTTAAGAACCGAATTCAAGGATCGATTACGCGAAAACAACTTGGTTTCAGACGGGAGATTCGAGACGAGACAGAAATATAAGATAACAAAGTCATCACAGATTTAATTCAGAAACGGTTACAGACACTGTCATCAGTAGGATAAACATCTATCTCGGAGCCGGGGGAGGTCGGGCATGACCTCCCCCTTGAGAGCATTCAAAGCATAAACTCAAATCTACAAATGAAAACCAACACATGAGATTGCTATTTATAGTCCAACACCAAATTCCACCTTCGCCCCTTTGTAAAGGTCGAATGTGGAATATTTCCACATTCGCCCCTTTGTAAAGGTCGAATATGGACCAAAGTTCCCCTTCGCCCCATTGTATAGGTCGAATGTGGAATGTTTCCACATTCGCCCTTTACCTTGGGTCGAACCTAAACTTTGTGTATTGTCCTATATCTTTACAAATGCATCAGATCCATAAAATGCCCTTATGGATCACCACAATCTCATGTAATACAATACAAGACTCAACCCTAGTCTATTCGACAGTGACGTCCACAGAAAGTGCATCAACATTATTTATCTCTGCTTCACGCAAACTCTATGCCTCATTATAGAGTTCATGGATTATATTGAATAGTAATCGTAAACAAGTGATTCTTAAGTGCTTAAATCTCATTTGAACACATTTTTATATGTTTAATTTCCAGCTTATATGTCATTTTTGTCTTTGTAGTTTTCTAAATCTCATTCCATTGAATAGTGATTTCGATACATCATCACCAAGCTCACTTCTCTCTTGTTCTAGCAGTGTAACCACAACATCCCAACTGTCAATTGTCAGCTGATACGACCTGCCAATGGTATGCTTGTTTTCCGTCATACCCTTAAAATCCAGTGCGGAGTTTTACCGGAAGGCGTGTGACCAACCAGGATCCTCATTGCCATTAGTCACGTAGAATGACTCTAAATGCCCAAACCATTTAGTTCATTTTACAATTTTAGTTTACTATTTTGTGGAAAAAGTATTCAAACGATTACGGAAGCGTAAATCAAGGTAAGAAGTTTAAATCCCGCGAAAAACGGCGCGCCCAAAAAACCATGGAATAGTAAAAACCAAAATAAAGTTTAATGTTCAACCAAAGACTCCATGTATGCATGCCCTAACGTGTGTCGTACCTAGCGACCTGCAAAAGTATGCTAAGTGTGTTAACATAAAGTTGATGAGTTCACAGTTAAAAGTAACCAAAAGTTCAAGTTATAAAACAACAAACCACAGGTTTATGTAATGCCAAGGGTAGCTAACCCATGCTAAATAACCAAACAATACGATACAGACCTTCCACCAAAGTCTATCAACAATGATAATATGTGGTCAAAAGTTTACACCCGTGACACAAGCATAGTGTGAGGCTGCTGCACAACCAAATAGCACTATCAATTAGTACCTCGGTATAAAAGTAAGGACTTTTAGTAATAGCAATTTCACGAAATTTATGCATCATGTGAAGTTGTCATACTCATAGTTAACTACTCATATAACAATCAACAACTATGACAAATCACGAAACATGCATCATATAGGTCAAAGGAATCATCATATGAACAATTATCACCTGTTCCCAAAATCTGCATTTTTGGGCAGATTTTGAGGAACAAACACAATTTTTTATAAAATACTTAGCCTTCATATTTGACTTTACAAATTTTACTGTGTGTCCCCACATATTAATTTGGGTCGACACTATATTTATTTTGTCATGAAATTACCTTGAAAAATTATGAAAAATCATTTACTGCAGCAAGGTGTTTAAATTGAGCTATACAGGCCAAGTTACAAGAAAATTCACTAAAATTCGTGTGTTTAACTTTTTGAAGTCCAACCAATTGGAAAAATTTAGAAATTCATAAGAGCACATGCTTCCAAAATTTGAGACTCTAATTCATTATAAAACTCAAGTTATGAATCTTGAAATTAAACCGAAATCTGCTGTTAGAAATCAGCCTTGACCTCCAATTTTATAAATTAAAAAAGACATAGTTCCACACGTCCAAATCATGAAAGGATAGACTTTTTGAAATCCTTATTTCAAATACAACATTTCAAAATCGACCCAAATCGGACACATAATCAATAAGATATGACCCATACAAGTTCCAACATCAAATTTGTCCAAAACTGTAATCATGTAAAATAACTCAAGAACAAACCCTAATCAATTAGAATTCATTTAAATCACATAATTATCATATGTAATCATGTTAATATTATGATCTTCAACAATTAAAAACCCTAGTTATAAATTAAATCAACGTATCCAATCAAAACATTCATCCTATGCATCTATAACAATCCCTAACCACATACTTATTGATTTTAATGTTGTTTGGATATTAGGGTTTATAAAACTTTCAAGAATCATAAAAAAATAATAAAAATCATTATTATATACTACTAATTGAAGAAGAGATTCGTGTTCTAGATGACCCCACACAACAACTAATCCTTGGAATAACTTGGAATTTATCAAAATTGCTTGGAGATTGTTTGAAAGAGAGAGGGTGGGGGTTTCTTGTTCATGGCGGAAATAGGGGTTCTGGAAGGGTTTCTTATTTTTTTTTATATAAAAACAAGATGCAAGATTTGTTTTGTTGGGGCTTGGGCCAACTAGCGGGCTTTGTTGGGCCTCTTATTACTAAATGAACCCGTTAAAAGGTCTAAAGCTCGAGAATGTTCCTATTAATATTTTTCCCACTAAAAATTCATAAAACAATAGTCCCGATAATCATGTAACACAATAATCACATAAAGTTCATGTATTGCGCGTATTTCACCGAATTCACGTAATGATTATCTATTAAGCAAGAAATCATGTAACATATAAATTTACATTACTAATCATCCAATTACACCTATGAAAACGTTTATTTGACATATCACCAACGTTTAGGTTACATGACTCGCATGTGTGTTTCGGTAATTCCATGAATTACCGTTTCGTAAGTTATTGTGATGTAATAATGCATTGAAAGACTCTTTTAACTAACCCTAGTCAAGTATTATGTCATATACGTATGTCTATGTTAACTATAGTTAGATTAAAGTATTTACATGAAAAGTGCGGGGTGTCACATCATCCCCAAGTTGAAAAGAATTTCGTCCTAAAATTCAGCAAGCAAACCATGAAGCAAGTGTAAAAACATGTGAATTTTTTTTTCGGATGTCACATTTCTTCTTCAGAAATATACAACTCGTAGGAGAACACGTTCTTAAGTAAGTCTTTTCATTTATTTTTTGTGCTGATAAAATCTTTAAACTGTTGATTCTCCTATGTTTAATATTATAATTGGTTGAGAGATTTGTGATTTCCATTATTTGAATCATTTTAAACTTTGTGATTAGACTTACAAAAGTTGCATTTTTTATAGTTTCAAATGTCTGTTTATTCATCCTGATTGTTGATTTTTTTTCTAATATCTTTGTTTAAATTTGAAGGCGTCTAAAAAGATCCAATTTGGTTAGATTAACATGTTGACAGAATTCATATAGGCTCAGAGCATATTGCAAGTTGGTCATGAAGTATATTGAATCAATTGTTGAGACAACATTATCTAGGTATAATTATAATATTACATATACACAATAATTGAATGGGGTGTTAGGAATCATCAGTTCAAATGCACTTTTAGTACAAATATCTTCATTTCAATCATCAGTTTCAATGCACTTATGTTTATTTATATATTTATTGTTGTTTTTTTAAGAAAAACGACAAATGATGATCAATTCCTCAACAACTCAAAGATGAAGTAAGTGAAAGTTTGTGCAAGAAAAGCATATATTAAAAGTGATGGCGATTTCCCTTTCTTTCACACTTGGATAAGATAAAAAAGTTGTTGCGGTTTTCCTTTTCTTTCACACCCGGATAAAATAAAAAAGTGTTAGCGGTCTTTCTTTTCTTTCACACCCACTAATTTCCATCTTCATATGATTATTATTTTCATTTTCATATACCAATAAGATTGATGATTTAACAAAAGGATCACTAAAACTTGTGATAAACATTATGAAAAATACCTCATGTGTAGTTTGTTTTGCCAAAAAGTGCACATTTGTTGCGCTTCTTGTGCTTTGTGTAGGTTGTGGCAATGGGTGTTGCGTCTTTTGTGTGCTTGTGCCATAGGGCACCCCAATTGCACTTTTTCAAACTCAAGTGATAGTTACGCCTAAGTCATCTTGGTTTAGAAGCTGAGAACTATTTTTCATTTTAATTGAAATTCTCTCTATGCAACAAGTTATTAAAGTAAATATACTTTCCATTTTAAGTCTGAAACTTCCTAAACCAGTTGTGATTATGATGATTTTGGAACATGGGATTATAACCATCATTGGATTTTTGTTATGAAAACTGAAAGGCAACAAGAAACAATGATTATTCTCAATGACAATATTCTATGACAAGTATGTAAATTCAACTTTTGCATGATTTAACGATTTTCTCATGGGTGAGTCTGGTGAGTTGGGTAACTTTCCACAACAGTTTGTATTAAAATTTTCTAAATAATTATTATTGTAAATATGATAAAAAGACTAATATTATAATGATAATGTAATTTGAAAATAAAACAACTCTGGAGGTTTGATGCACTTCGGGTGATTTTTGACATGTTTTTTCTCACTTGACTTTTTTACTCTGTTTCCATTTTAACCAATACTTAAACCTTTTCCTGACCGTAGAAAAGTATTAACCAAAAGCAAACATCTTTGTTGTGGACAAACATAAAAAGGAAGCGTTCTATATGTGATGGACAATGGTGCAGCTGCGTTCACTCAAACCCTGAAGAAACAACCGAGATTGAGGCTATATGGTTCTGCACCAACTCAAAGGAGCTAAAGAAAATGTCTAAAACCAGCCTCAGTGTGCCCCAACTAGAGGATATGTTTGACATTGTGAGGGACATTGATGACATGGTGAGTCAACGTGGGTCATGGGTCCCTCACTAATGTGTTCTATGTTTTAACATTACTGTTTACAAAGTTAATTTAGTAAGATGCACCTGTAATTTGTAGAATATGGTTAGGGATGTAAATGATGCGCAACGGCTCGAGAGCTACTTGGGATCAGATTGGTAAAAAGCTCAGACGAGCCAAGCCTTAACGAGCTCGAGATTGAAAATGACTCGTTTAGTTATCGAGCCCGAGCTCGAGCTTTTCATACGAAGATCATTTAGGCTCGTGAGTCTAAACGAGCCCTAATAAATTTTTATATTATTATTCTTATTATTTTATTTATAATACAACCCATTATTTAACATTGGCGAGCAGAACTCTAGTCGAGCTTTGGCTCGTTTAAACTATTGAATCGAGATCAAGCCAAGTTTTTAGTTCCTTTAAAATTATTCTAATATTATTTCGAGCCGAGCCGAGATCGAGCACTTAGGTTTTACTTTCGAGCCGAGCTCAAGCTCGAGCTTCATAAAAGCACGAGGAGACGAGCTCGAGCCCAGTTAGGCTCGAGCTCGGCTAAGCTCGTTTACACCCCTAAATATGGTTGATTACTGATTTGGCGAGAATTACACATGTTTTACGTATGTATTTATCCTCCTTTTTGCACATTTATTATGCATTTATCATTATAAAACATAGCTAAATCGTTCCTTAGAGATAAATGCAGGTTTTTGTAAGCAACACAAAAAGGAGCGGAAACTGGCACAAAGAGAAGGAAATTGAAGACTTTCCAGACTAAAGCAGATGGTTAGAGTGTTGCTAGGATGAAGACTTTCTTGGTATAGATTTATATAGTTCATGTTTATTTTAAGTGATGTTTTGTGTTCTTGTTAATTCTTTCTACTCTTACTTTGTTTGACGAACTAATTATTGAATCAACTAGTATTTAGTCTTGTGGGTGTTTTGATAGGAAGTGAGGGGACTCATGAGTGTACCCGTGGCATGTAAAAAATGTGCAATTGTAAGCTAACCTAACTCCATGTGTAGAGATTAATCCATTTGTGTATGGAAACATTCACACTTTGTGGTTCAATCCTCGACTATCAAAATCTCACTTAGGGTCGGTACGGTCTTTATACTTGGTCCTAGTGATAAGCCAAGACTTGGTTGAGCGAGGTGCCTTCATGGTCTATGTGATAGCTTTGGCGCAAACAAGGATTGGTGAAACCGTGTTGGAAGCAATCGATCTATATTTTCTTCCATTACTATATTGCCGCAAAATTAGGAATAGGCTAATCACTTTTTGAAAAATTAATTAATTCAAGTAGGGGATGACCGTAAGCGGGAGGCGTTGTTGCCACTACCATGTCAAGTGGTAGCTTGTTCAGCCATGCTCCAGCCGCCGACAAATTATTCATAAAAGAATAGAGTCGTTAGATGTCAATATCGCAACTTTGGGAGGTGGATTCTTTAGGGTTAGATGCATACAATCTTGGGTGATCCGCCCCTCACCCTTGAGAGGCGAGCTCACCAGGGTAGGGAGACCCTCACAATACATGGATCGTCTTTAAGTTATAGCGGTTATGCGTAATTTGGGACACATCACTTAAACTAGGCATTTACAATTTGTTCATACCAAGACAAGTTGGATCCCGGAGCAACACTTTCGTTTGTTTTACTGGTTATCGTCTAGGCCACTTTCGTTTCGTTTTCTTTTACTTTTCTTTTTCTTTTTATTTATTTTTAAAGCAACTTAAAACTGAGTAATAAAAGTCGTGTCCTTGGATTCAATACTCGGTACTTGCTCATTTCTATACTATGCTCGATGGTAAACTTGTCTATTGTGTGTTTTTTAGAACGTTAAGCAACTATCGTTTTATTTTATAAATTTAAAACTTGAAAGTGTCACACATCAAAGTTTTCGGTTTAAACTCCTTCACCATCAAATTTTTGCCATATTCACCGGGGACTTGTTATTTTTAAAAGGATTTTAAGTCGCTAAAACCACACGAATCAAGTTTTTGGCGCCGTTTCCAGGACACGATAGTTTTAGGGAAAGGTATTAGGTTACTAATATAACCCGTTTGTTTAGTTTTTCTTATTTTATTTTGCACGATGGATCATCAAGTTGCTGAAAATGGCTGCTACATTCAGCAAAGATATGACTATTGTGGTGGACCTCCTTTTCCCCACAGTTGTAAAGACTACCTATTTTGTGTTCTTCCATGTGACTATTGTGGTGGACTTTCATACTCCCACAAATGTGAAGAATACATATCTTCGTGTCTTCCCACTTTCGACAATCACCAATCAAACCCTTGTGAACCTCCAGCATACCCACCTTCATATGAACCCGCTCCATATTCACCTTATTCTGAAACACCTCCATATGACTCGTCACCATTTCCATACTCTCAAATACCACCACCTTTTGATTCTTCAACTTTTTCACTTTATCCTTTTAAAGAAATATACCCCCTTGAAAATTCACCACCATTTTTGCCATCTCCATCACTAAACTCCTTTTTGAGTCCAAACCCAAGCCTACGCCCAAATCCGATCCTCCGCTCATCGACTTGGAAAAGTTTGCAGAAAATCTCGAGATAGTAAAAAATTATCTCTTGAAGAAATTCGCAATGGAAGATGAAGCAAAAACAAGGTCATTGCTGGCACAATAAAAGGAAGCTTATGAAGGAAAAGATAAGATTAAAGAAAACGTGGGGGAAGTGAAGTGGTAGACATAGAGGAAAAAGAAGGGCGAATTAACCAGACTAGAGTTCCTGCAATAATAAATCCATATGAAGAACCAGACCGCGACAGCTCAGGAAAGCACGTGGTAATGTCTCATTAGCCACTCTGCACGAGTGATGACCTCCCAATGATTGAGCTTACTGAAGAACCATGGGGTAAGGCTTATCACTCTGAGGATCACTTCACTAGGAGGAGGTGGCATCTTTTCGACACACCATCTATGATTTGTCGGGATGATCACCTTCTTCACTACTTGCACATAGTGAAGTTTGATCTAGGAAATTTCAAGTGGTGTGGCGTGACTCGTCATCATCTCTAGCATGTTTCATTATCGATCCTAAGATCTTAAATTGTGGGATTGAAGCTGGTAAAAGTAGTATTTCCAAGACTAGTGACGTGCTTGTTGTGGTACACGTAAAATTTCCCAATTACAACTAACAAATAGTGGCAAGAAGGTATCGAACACAGGGAGTTTGTGGAAAATGTGTGAATTCTAGTTTTGTTAATTAACTAAATTAAACTACTTAACAAAAAGTAAATGATTAAGATTCTAATTGTTTTGGTTTTAACTAAAATAACAACTAAATATCGATTTAAACTTAAGAGTGTTTCTTAAAATTATGGGACAATGACCATTCAAGGACCCGGTTTCTCTAAACACTTGTATGAATTTCCACTAGAAAGAGTTACAAAGACATAACTCTTGTAAAAACAATTGTTGGGATAAAAGGGAACAAAGTACTCGGATTAAATTAACGCGAGGTTGTTTCCCGATGACCAATTAATCAATAACCAACCCCTAATCCTTCCCGTGATATCTTAGTTGTTAGCAACACCAAGAACGTATGATAGAGACTAAGAATTAGTAATTTAATCAACACGCTACAAGCAATTGTTCATATATCATAATAACAAAGCAAAATACTAAGTCATTATTCTAGAAATGCAAGAAATCACACACAAGAGTTCAAGAAAAACCTTCACCAAGAATGATCATCAAATGTTTAGCCTAGCATGACTTGGTGAATCATCAACACATTCATGGAATTTTTCATAAGGATCAAAAACAAAAGCCAAATGTTTGTAATAAGCCTCCAATGATCAAAAGCAGCCAAAATCGCCCCAATGATGGCCTAGAAACGTCCCAAGTGAAAAGATACCCAAAAGACACCATCAAGTCGTCTTTAATAGAAGGAGTTACAAAATGGTGCAGGGGCCACCGTACCTTACGGTGCCCACCGTAAGGTACGGTGGGGTTAATGAATCCGACGGTGGGGAGAGACTGACCAACGACAACTTTTTGATGTCCAGAAGCCACCGTACCATACGGTGGCTACCGTAAGGTACGGTGGAGCCCTTCAATTTCTTCATCTTTCTTCTTTCAACTCTTCTTTGCTTCATCCCGTTTTCGGTCTGCTCCAAAGCCCGTGTTTCTTCGTTTTAAGCTCCTTTTCACACCTGTAACCAACATATTCGCAGTTATCCAATCTCAAGCAATAACATAATCAAATGCGGATAAATTAAGTGTTTTATCAATATAAAGGGTTGTTCCTTGAACCACCCGTCACATCCCCACACTTGACCATTGCTCTTCCAAGCAATACATCAAAATCATTTTTTTACCTAAAGCGATCATTTTGAATCAAGCGTTAGCATGCAATCCATATACTAACCCGTCCTTAACACCCGAATCAACACACCCCTCATAATTTCTCTCCTCTCGGCGACAAATGAACACTAGCAATTAGGAGCTAGGCACACAAAAGGCAAATAGATAGGTGCACAACCATAAGCTTGTACCTAAATCAACCCTCCTCTTACAAACACTAAACATGAGTGCAAATCAAAGGGTCTTGTCGGGTTGTAATGTGGCCAAGTGTAAAGGTAGGAAATGGGATATATTTATAGTAGCGCAAAACTTTGCCCGGTCTTTTATTACCCAACGACACACTCACTAACACACACAACACAGACACGAACTACAAACTACAATATGTCACACATGAACCTTTTTTTTTCTTTTTCTTTTTCGCTTTGTTTTTTCTTTTCATGACTTCTTTTGCATCATATTTTTTCATTTTTTTTTCTTCAATAGACACGAACAATACATCGTCACACAAACATTCACACAATCAACTATACATCATCTTCTCAAACTCTTTTTTTTTTCAATCTAACAAACATAAAACACACTCAACTCTTCATAATCTTGACTCAATAAACACAACTCACACACTACGAGACACAAAAGACCGAGCCAAGTTGGTTGTTCATTTAGAGAGCTAGCTAAAGGGTTAACAAACAATAGGTTTTTAAGCTCAAAAATGGGCAACTAAATGTCCAAACCTCCGCCCCTCTCGCTACCAAGCTCATATATATAATGCATGAGGTCCAACCCCCCAATTCCCACACTCACGCTCAACATGACGAGGCTACCTAATGCCCTTATCATTTCTACACTTATGCTCACCTAAAGATTCAAGTTGCATTCAGGCACAAGTTCTAGTGCACCCCCACCCATTGCCACTCTCACAAAGATATATATATATATATATATATATATATTTATATATATATATATATATATATATATATTGTTCTACAATTGTGGCTCAAATCTCACCAAGAATAAAAATGGGTATTAAGGGTTGCCGGTGTGCCTCTCGAGGTCAATTCAAGGTGTTCCAATTTTCACAACACTAAGCTTGCTTTCCAAAAAAAAAAAATTTAAAACTCAAAATTTCCCCCCATCCCCACACTTGAGGTACATTGTCCCCAATGTACGGTTTTGGGAAGAATAGATCGCTTCAAAACCACAAAAACTTTTTTTTTCTTTTTTTCATTTTCCTTCCATTTTTTACTTTTTTTTTAAATTGCTTAATTACCACACCACCAAGGCACAACCCAATACGAACACAATCAATACACCACCCAACCACCCAACCCAAAACACAATGAAAAAGACATAAATATACAAGTATATACAAAAAGGACACCACCTGATCAATAGTAGCGTGGCTGTGGTGGTCCAAACACGGACGTCATCAACTCGTTCCACTCTCCAGATCCAAGGGCACCGTCACTACTTCCACTCTGCTCTGGGGCCTGCTGCTGTGCCTGCCTGGGTCGATCCACTAAGAATGATGTACTGGTGGAGTCGGATATGAAATGCTGCCATCATATGGCGGTAACGACCCATAATCCACCGGTTGTGGATCAACGACTACAGGTCTTCCCGCGTGCCAGTCCGCGTTCATTCGCCGGTTCTGATCATCCATATACCTGTTATTAATCTCCACCTCATGAGAATATGCATGGGCCCTGTTCCACCGCTCCTGTCGATCAAAATTATGCTACATGGTCCTTTCCACACTGGCACTCATCATAGTCTGATGATCATATAAAGTACGCTCTGGCCCTGACCATGTATCAAACACTGAAGCGGGAGGGCATTGATTTTCAACCACCGATTGCATAGTTCCCGTGAACGCCCAACCCTCGACATAATATCTCTCAGTAAAATCATAAAAACCACCACCATGCATTCTACTCGAACTACCCTGCCCCACATTCATGTGTCCCCTGCCGGTTCTTCTTCATAATCTTCATCATCACTCGGCGGTTGCTCATTTCCACTCTCAGCCTCATCTTCTTCTCCAGGTAATAGCGACCTTGCATCAACCTTCAAAACTTTCCATCTTTGCCCCCCGGTTTTTAACTTGTGATACCTTTCCGATTTAGAGTAAATCCACCTAGTCCCCATCTTCTTTAACTCCAGTGGCTTGTATATTTTTTTCTTTCCCACGTCATCAGTTGTGATTGCCCCCTGTTGCTTTAACAGAGCAGTATAATTCTGCAATAGGGAATAATCGTCTTCCCGACTGAATTTCGGCACATCCATACATGGTTCAAAATTAAGTACCGAATAGAAAATTTTGGGCCCCCATGAATCAATGCATATAGAATAGGAATTTCCGGGAACCTCACTTGTTCTTTATCGGCCCGCCTCGGTAGGACATTTAAAATACAAATTGCCAACAAAAGTTTAGGCTCAATCTTCATGTTTTTCTTGTATAACGTCCCATAATATGTGCCTGGAAGAAATAATGCTTCTAACTTCTCCATCCACCTCGGATGCTTTTCAGGACTAACTAGCAAATCATCAATACTTGGGTTTTTATACTCTCGCATCGGCAAGCTATCATATTTAGCCAATCTGCGCAACGAATCATACGGCATCTCAACTTCCACCCCGTTCACCTCACCTGTTAACTTCATTTGGGATGACTTGTCATATCTGTTGCATTTCAATGTTCCCATCCACTCTTCTATTTCATCCAAGAACAAGTATTTATACTCATGATCATAGCAGTGAAGCATTGCTTCCCATCCCAGGGCCTTGAACCTGTCAAATACTTTGAACGGCCCAAACTCTCTCTCCTGTACATCTCGTTCACAAATAAATGCACCAGGCCAATCTTGTAACCCTTTCATTTGATCATGGAATAATGTTGGCTGCCATATCCCCGTTGTTCATTCAAAGGTCCCGCCTCCCATTTCGGCTTATCAGCCGGGTCCAACCAAGGCTGCTTGGGTGCTTGCTCCATTTCTTCGTCTGAATCGTCATCGCGTCCAACATATTTCCTTCTCTTATACTGTTGTGCGGGCTGTTTTCCTTTAGCTTTTGCGGTGGATGAGCTTGCTCCCGCTACCTCTCCGGTTTTAGCCATGTTCCTACACACATCACAAACAACCAAACACAACACAAATACCCAAATAAGTCTAAATCTCTTCAAATTTCCCCACACTTGCTTGTTATTATAGCGATAGATGATAATGAACTGCAAACTTTACATTGGTTTAACAAAATTTGGGCATAACGCCTCTACATTATTAGCATTACCAAAAAGTTTCACATATACATCTCAAAATACCATCTATCACCATATTATTCTCAATCAACAATATTCACATTCTAACATCTAATAGCAAGCAAGTGGGTATTACTAAGTAAGAACAATAACCTCTATTTTTCACAATGTGTTATCAAAATTAACAAAATAGGGTACATACATTTGTCTTGAAGAGATTGAAACACAAAAACAACAAGATCTTGAAAAAGCCCAAAAATTTTCGGACTTAGGGTTCCTGATTTGACCACCTAAACGTGTTTTTCTTGCACTTTTCTACCCAAAATCAGAAACTAGATGAAATTCTAGTCAAGTTAGACTCAAAAATTGTTGGATTTGGTTAGGATTTGAAGGAGTTATGAAGAATTGAAGGATGAAAAGGGGTTGGGTTTTGTGGAAGAGCTTTTGGAAGAAGAAGAAGAAGTTGGAAAAAAAATATGTGGCTGGGGAAAGCTCTCACGTGAAGATAAATTTTTTTTTTTTTTTTTTTTTATAAATCGTAACGCTGCTAACCTTTCAAAGCCCAGACCCCACCGTAAGACACGGTGGGGACCGTATGGTACGGTAGCCAAAACACACAAAAAGTCACCGTTGGTCAGTAGGGTTCTACCGTCAGTTTCTTATGACCCACCGTAAGTTACGGTGGGTACCGTTTCTTACGGTAGGTTCTAGGTATTTTTTTAAAGCACTGAGTTTTAAGACACTAAAAATTACCCTATCCCCTCGAAAAACCCGTGTTGTCCTCAACACAATGCTAGAACTTGTTCGTAACACGAACGTCCCCACACTTGTTTCAAACACAGATTTCGATCAAAAACGAAATTGGGTAATAAAACAAAACAAAATAAAATAAAATCTAACTATATACACTACCAAACATGGGCTTCTTACGGTTGTACATCCTCCACCGGGCATAAAATGTAGCCCGCTTTATCAACCTCCAAGTTGTTTATGTCTTTGCCCTCCAAGTACGGCTTCAAGCGATGTCCGTTTACCGTTTGTTGCTTGTTGGTGTGTTCATCCAAGATATCAATATCACCAAACTTCCCAACCCGGCAAATTACATACGGGCCCATCCACTTGCTCTTTAGCTTGCCCACGGACATCTTCAACCGCGATTTATACAACCAAACCTTTTGACCCACTTCAAAGGTTTTCTTTCGTAGCTTTGCATCATGAACTTTCTTGAGTTTATCTTTATATGCCGAAGCACATTCATACGCTTCATCCCGAATTTCCTCGATTTCACTCAATTGCAATTTTCTTGCCTTGCCCGCTTCATAATAATCAACATTCATAGTTGTGATTGCCCAATGCGCCCGATGTGCTAACTCCATTGGCAAGTGACATCCCTTTCCATACACCATTCGATACGGTGTTGTGCCAATTGGAGTTTTGTAGGCCGTTCGATACGCCCACAAAGCATCATCCAACTTACCAAACCAATCCTTTCTATCAACTAAAACCGTCTTCATTAGAATTTCATTGATTTGACGGTTGGACACTTCAACTTGTCCACTTGTTTGTGGATGGTACGGTGTAGCAATCCAGTGATTTACACTATATCTCTTCAACAATTTCCCAAAATTAAAGTTTTTAAAGTGTGACCCACCATCACTTATAATTACTCGTGGAATGCCAAACTGGGCAAAGATGTTGGATTGTACGAATTTACAAACAACCGAATGGTCGTTTGTCCTTGTTGCAATAGCTTCAATCCACTTCGACACATAATCCACCGCCACCAAAATATATAAAAAACCGTTTGAATTAGGAAACGGACCCATAAAATCGATACCCCAAACATCAAATATCTCTACAACCAAGATCGGTTGCATTGGCATCTCATCTCTTTTGGATATACTTCCCATCCTTTGACAATTCAAACAATTCGGGGCGAATTCACACGCATCTTTGAAAATTGTGGGCCAATACAACCCACATGAAAGTACCCGGTAGCCGGTTTTATGTCCACTAAATTGCTCACCACAAGCGGAAGAATGAGCATGTGTCAATATTTCTTTAACTTCCGATTCGGGAACACACCTTCGGATCACTTGATCGGGCCCAATCTTGAAAAGATCCGGTTCATCCCAAATATATTGTTTCACTTGGACCATAAATTGTTGTCTTCATTTCTTGGTCCAATGATCCGGAATAGCACCCGTGGCTAAATAATTGACATAATGAGCATACCACGGTGCAACTCGAGTAGACACAGCTAGAAGTTGTTCATCCGGAAATCTTTCATTTATCTCACTCACATTATCAATCCCTTCCACCAGAATTCTAGACAAGTGATCCGCTACTACATTTTCACTCCCCTTTTTGTCCCGAATTTCCAAGTCAAACTCTTGAAGTAGCAAAACCCACCGAATCAATCGTGGCTTGGCATCTTTTTTCTCCATCAAATATCGAACTGCACTATGGTACAAATATACCACCACTTTGCTCCCCCAAATATATGAACGAAACTTGTCCAAAGCATACACCACCGCTAATAATTCTTTTTCGGTTGTGGTGTAATTCAGTTGCGCTTCGGACAAAGTCTTGCTTGCATAGTAAATCACCACCGGCTTCTTATCCACTCGTTGACCCAAAACAGCACCAATGGTAGTGTCGCTTGCATCACACATTATCTCAAATGGCTTTGACCAATCCAGCGGTTGCAAAATAGGAGCCTTGACTAAATGTTCCTTCAAAACATTGAAAGCTTGCAAACATGCGTTAGTAAAATCAAAGGGAACATCTTTCAAAAGCAAATTACATAAAGGCTTGGTGATAACACTAAAGCCCTTAATAAAGCGTCTATAAAATCCCGCATGTCCCAATAATGATCTTACCCCTTTCACATTTTTCGGTGGTGGAAATGATGATATGACCCGAATTTTTGCCTTGTCCACCTCCATACCCCGCTCAGAAATCACATGGCCTAACACAATTCCCTCTTGCACCATGAAATGGCTTTTCTCCCAACTAAGCACTAAATTTTTCTCAACACATCTTTTTAAAACTTTTTGTAATTCGTTGAGACAAGATTCAAAACTAGTGCCAAAAATTAAGAAATCATCCATAAACACTTCCAACGACTCTCCAACCATGTCCGAGAAAATACTCATCATACATCGTTGAAAAGTTGCCGGAGCGTTACACAATCCAAATGGCATCCGCCTAAAGGAAAAAGTACCATATGGACAAGTGAAGGTGGTCTTGTGTTGGTCATCCGGGTGTATTGCTATTTGGTTGTACCCCGAATACCCATCTAAAAAGCAATAATATTTTTGACCCGAAAGTTTTTCAATAATTTGGTCAATAAAAGGAAGTGGGAAATGGTCCTTAGAAGTGGCGGCATTCAATTTTCGGTAATCAATGCACACCCGCCACCCTGTAACGGGTCGGGTAGCAATTTGTTCACCACTTTCGTCTTTAATTACTTGAATACCGGACTTCTTAGGGACCACTTGAGTAGGACTTACCCAAGCACTATCCGAAATGGGATAAATAATTCCCGTATCCAACCACTTAATTATCTCTTTCTTTACCACCTCCCTAAGGTTCAGATTCAACCTTCTTTGAGCTTCTCTTGTGGGCTTTGCATCCTTGGTGGTGATGATCTTGTGCATGACAATTGATGGACTAATTCCTTTAAGGTCGGCAATCGTCCACCCAATAGCTTCTTTATTTTCTTTCAAAACTTCCATTAAAGCTTGTTCTTGCGCCATCTCTAAATTAGAGGCAATAATGACCGGTAATGTGTCATTATCCCCTAAGAAAACATACTTCAAATGGCTTGGCAAGTCCTTGAGCTCCAACTTTGGTGCTTCTTCTAGCGACGGTTTGGTACCCGAATCAATTTCCACCGGCAAACTTTCAAACTGGCGGGTCCATGGTGGTCGACCCTCTTTGAATGCCAAGACATCTTGCTTCTCCTCTTCAATCCCCAAAGCACAAGCATGTACCTGTTCAGAAAAATCACAAGCACACAAATCCATTCCATCCTCCTCATATTCATGCGGATTGCATCCATCGACTATATTTGCCATAAAACACTCTTCAACACTGGAATCATTAGAATTGTTAGTAAAAACATTTAAACGCATTTTCCGATTTCCGAATGTCATATCGACTGTACCAAATCTACAATCAATCACTGCATGCGCGGTATTAAAAAATGGACGACCCAAGATAACATTTTGTTGTTGCTTTGAATCCGCGGATGAGTAGTCCAATACCAAAAAATCGACCGGGTAATAAAATTCATCAATTTTTACAATGACATTTTGAACCATACCCCGAGGTAACTTATGAGACAAATCGGCTAAAACAACCGTTGTCTCCACCCTAGCTAATGGACCAAAATCATATTGATCATACAAACCCCCGGTAAAATGCTCACCCCAGCTCCAAGATCTAGCAATGCCTTTGCCATTTGAAAATCACCAACTTGAATATTTATTAATGGCGTGCCCGGATCTTGGAGCTTAGGAGGAAGCTCCCCATTTAAGACTACACTTACTTGCCCGGTAACATTCACCCGCTCCGGCATTTTCTTCTTTTGTTGCCTCTTTTGTGTACATAATTCTTTTAAAAATTTAGCATAAGCGGTGAAGAAACAACGAGTATCAAGCGGGTAGATATAGGATAGGGTGGTATTTGAGGTAACGACTCGTGTTCGCAGCAGGGTATAATCCTTAGCTCACAACGATGGTTGATCTATGGTTGTATACACGAATGACAAGCAATCATACACAATAGACAAAGATATAAGTGGTTCGATCTTGTAAGATCTACGTCCACTGTGAAAGATGATCTTTATTAATGTATAGTATGAATAACGATACAAGTGGAAGTACAAGTGTGTTCGTTCTTATTGGCTGGTATTCAACGTGGAGAGAAAGGAGGTCAAGTCCTCCTTTTATAGGAGATGCATGGGCCGAGGATTCTGGAGCCCATCCATCCTTTAATGGGCCGGACCGGGCCGGTTGGTTGGTAGGCCCCCTTAGTTGGATCCTAACCCTTGGTTAGGTAAAGTGATCCAAGTTGGGAAGGGCTTCTTCTGATTGGACCACGTGTCACCTCGTGGTTGGCAGGTTGGGAGGTTCTTCGTCCTCCACACACGTGGCGTGCTGTGGATGGTGTGCAGGGGCGTCAGATGTCAGACGGCTGACCACTTGTCAGCTGACATCTGACGGGAGGAAGCAAGTAGGTGTCCAAGGGGAATGTCTTTGGGTGTTGCCAACTGGTGACCCCGCGCCTTTGGCGCTGTGGTGCTCTTGGAAGTGATTCTTCCCGCGGGTTTTAGAGCTTCCGGTGGAGGCTTTTTTGAATAGGCGGGTAGGGTGCGCCTGAAAGCGGTACCCTACCCCTTCAAGTCCCCCAAGTCCAGGGTGTCTCCTGTTCTTGCTTAGAGGGCTGGTGGGGCGCTGGACTAAAATGTGTCCTTTGTGCTCCCTTTTGTTGTGAT
Organism: Ambrosia x helenae; assembly: GCA_030844895.1. Taxonomy (NCBI): domain Eukaryota; kingdom Viridiplantae; phylum Streptophyta; class Magnoliopsida; order Asterales; family Asteraceae; genus Ambrosia; species Ambrosia x helenae. The sequence continues at coordinate 150,366 of JAUTDX010000321.1, forward strand.
GGGGGAACTGCTTTATTTTGAGCGAAAGAGTGCGCGTTGCAACTCTTGTGTCATGTGAAAAGATATTGGCGTCCCATTATCTTTGTACATGGCTCTTTTGTAAAACAGTTGCCTTTTTAGAGTGTTCAAAAAGTAAAATCCGGCGGAAAACGTCTTTTGGATTTTACGTCAACCCATCGCCAAGTGATGACGTGGCACTTAGGGTGTTAAAAGGTAAAATCCGGCGGAGAACGTCTTTTGGATTTTACGTCAACCCATCGCCGAGTGATGACGTGGCACTTAGGGTGTTAAAAGGTAAAATCCGGCGGAGAACGTCTTTTGGATTTTACGTCAACCCATCGCCAAATGATGACGTGGCACTTAGGCTGTTTAAAAGGTAAAATCCGGCGGAGAACGTCTTTTGGATTTTACGTCAACCCATCGCCAAGTGATGACGTGGCACTTAGGGTGTTAATAGGTAAAATCCGGCGGAGAACGTCTTTTGGATTTTACGTCAACCCATCGCCAAGTGATGACGTGGCACTTAGGCTGTTTAAAGGGTAAAATCCGGCAGAGAACGTCTTTTGGATTTTACGTCAACCCATCGCCAAGTGATGACGTGGCACTTAGCCAGCGGCAGAAGATGACGTGGCAGTCATAATGGCTTGGTATTAATTGGTGTACTAAGTACGCTACCTTTATAATTAATTTTTGAATTTTGAAGGGTCTCCTTGTATTTAGGAAACGTGCTTGGGAAGGTGAGGCGGTTTGGTGGACGTGTCAGAGTGCAGAAAGGATGTCTGCACAGTTGTCAGTCACGTCAGCACGTGGGTGGGGAGTTATCAATCGTGTGTCAGGCGAGTGGCCGTACACGCGCGCGAGTGGTGCAGCCTGTCAGTCTGATTGCTGACGTTGGGCAGGTGAGAAGTCGTCCTTTTGGGCAGACGCGTGTCCTCACGTGCTGACGAGTAACTGCTCATCCAGCTTTTATGCCACGTGTTGCGTCCAGATGTGTCCTTCCCTGGCAAGATGAAGGGTCATCTGCCAGCTGTTTCTATCGCATTAAATGCGATGGGTATAAATACCCGAGGAGGTTTTTTGAATTCCTTCTTATCTTTCTTTCGTCTCACAATTTTCTTCTTCTTTTCTCTCATCTTCTCCGGTTAATCTTCAAGTTTTCCGGTGATCCTTCGAAAAAATTTCCTTTCTTTTTTGCATATATTTTGCATTATGTCTGAGGGTTCCGATGTTGGTGGTAACCCTGGTAAGGCCACCGAGAAGTCCAAGAAGCTGATTCACAACACCACCTGTAAATGGGGTGAGAAAAGTTTTGCCAAATTTGTCAAGGCAATGGAGTTCGATCCTTCGTGGGAGGTGGAGTTGCCGTCAAACAAGGGCACTGCTTTGGCTCCTCCCACCGGGAAGATGAGTCTGTATGGAGCTCACCTTGCCCTCTGTGGGTTTCGGCTACCTGCCACCAAGTTCCAGGTGGATACCTTGGTGAAATATGGCGTCCATGTTACCCAGGTCAGTGGATTTGGGATGCTTCGTCTGGTGCACTTTGAAGCTTGTTGCCGTGCTTTGGATATTGAACCGTCGTTCGAACGGTTCAATGTCTTTTATGTGTTGAACATGGAGGGTTCCTGGTTCAACTTTGTCCCTCGTCCTCAAGTCCCTCCCTGTGGGACCACTGCTCCGAAGTCCCTTCATGACTGGAAAGAAAAATTTTTCTATGTCAAGAGGGGGGTGATTCCGGTGGACATGCCGTGGAAAGTTGTTGCTGAGCGTCAAAGGGTGGGTGATCACCCTGTGATGGAGGGTTTTCGGGACCAGGAGTGGTTTAAGGAGCTGGTGGCCCGTGCTTCCCCGTTTGACACGGGTATGTGTTCTGAAGCCATGTTGGCTTTGCTGGGAATGAGTAGGGTTCAGATTGTTGAAGGGAAAGAGCCTGTGGTTACCGTCCCTGGTAAGCATCTTTCATTTTTCATTTTCCTGACCTCTCCCTTTTTTTTTTGTGTACCCAATAAAGTTGTGTTTTTGGGCTCAGGAATGTCGAAGTTTGAGGCGTTCTTGCTGAGGGAGAAGGCCCCGCTTGAGTGGAGAGATCCTGCGGGTGGTAGGATGTCTGTGATTGACGAGATGGTGGGTCGATTTTATTTTCCCTATCTGGAGTTCAAGCCAACCGTCCTTCTGTTTTCACGTGAGCATCCTATAAACCCTGACCCTATATCTTCTGTTCGTCATGCGGGGGTAAACCCTTGTTTTGTCGTTTCCTCTGATGAGGAATCCACTGGATCTTCTGTAGAGATGGTGGATCCAGCACCTCCGCGTGGTCGTAAGAAGAGCGTGCCACGCTTTCATAAGCATAAGGTCTTGTCTCAAGCTAAGTCTGCGCCTTTGAGTGCAGGTGGTGAAGGGCCTCTCTTTGGTCAACGTGAGAGGCGTGCAGAATCGTCCTCTTCCGCCCCTGAAGATGATTCAGCGGTCAGTCCGCTGAAAAAGAAGCGGAAGTTGGGCAAAGTTTCTGGCGGTAAAGCTGCATCCTCCAAGTCTGGTCCCGCACCATTCTCTATGGAGATTAGCCCTCCGCCCGAACGTCGTCCTCTGATCCAGAAGACGTTGAAGAAGGTTACCAGTAAGTGGTGTTCCGCCTCTTTGTTGCTTTTTTTCCGTTTTTTGACATTTTTCTAAGTGTTTTGTTTTTTCTTGCAGTTGTTTCTCCGCGAGCTTCTGGTTCTGCCTCCGAGCCAAGTGAGACGGAGGTTGCTAGGGAAAGGCGGGAGGAGGAAGAGGCGAAGGATCGCGCGGCGAAAGAGGCAGCGGAGGCCGAGAAACGGGCCAAGGAAGCTGCCGCCAAGGAGGAGGAGGAGAGGGTAGCGGCTGAGAAGCTGCGTCTGGAAGAAGCAGCTAAAAAAGCTGAGGAGGAAAGATTGGCAGCTGAAAAGCTGCGTCTGGAGAAGGAAAAGGCTGAGGCCGAAGCGAGGGCTGAGGAGGCGGCCGCCAAGGCTAGGGCGGAGGAGGAGGCCGCCAGGCTCGCTAGTGTTCAAGCGTTTTCTGGTGGTTCTCCTGGGGGGGTGGTGGTGGACCTGTTGGTGGGAGGTCAAGTGTGGACCGGAGTGACCCGGGTTACTTCGCGGGCGATGTCATTTGGCGTCCGCACTGGAGTATCTGGGAGAACTCCCGCTTTGCCAACCCTCTGACGGCCGAGGAGTTTGTTTCTGAGGTTGTTCCTCCCAAGGAGAGGGAGTATCAGGATAGCCTGCCCCGGTCGCAGTTAATCACCGATATCTGTGTTGGGCAGGCGCTGCAAGTTGCCGCTATTGAGTCCTTAAAGCGGCGTGATCAAGAGTATGCCCGGGATATCGCGGAGTTCAATGCTCGGCGGGCTAGCCAGGCACAGAGGGAGGAGAAAATGAAGTCGGAGGTAGATAGGTACCGTGATAGGGCCTATAAAGCTGAGGACCGGGTGAAGGAGCTGGAGAAGGAGCATGCGTTGGCTCATCAGCGGTGGGTTGATGCTTGTCAAGTGACCAACCAGGAGACTATGAAGCTGAAGGATCAGATCTAGACCTTGAAGAATGAGAACGCGAAACTTCGGGACACCGCGGAGGGCCATGCCAAGGTTTTGGCTGATAAGGACTCCGTGGTGGCGGGTCTTCGGTCTGATCTGCGCAACAAAGATGATGAACTTGTTGCTGCCTCTTCTCAGCTTTCCGAGTTGGCGGGTGAGAAAGAAGCGTGGGTGAAGGAGAGGGCGGCGTTGATGGAGGAGCGGGCTTCGTTGGAGGAATCCCTGACCGTGTCGCAGACAGAGGCTGAAAATGCCAAGGTTCTCTTGGATGAGGCCACTGTTGCGCAGGAGAAGTCCCAAGAGTCCATCCGCTGGGTGATGACCGAGGGTATCGCCGGTGTAAGTACTTTTCTCTCCTTCCTACTATCCTTAGTGTATTCTCTTTCTAATCCTTGTTTTTATGCAGATTTTCAAGCGGTTCTGGAACGAGCCCAATCTCGGTGATCAGGTTGCTGCTATCGCTGCTGCTGCGCGCGCGCTGCTGGGGAGGCTGAGGGATTCGACACTGGGTTTTACCATGCGCTGAATGGAGGGTGCATTTCTGAGGGTGCGCATGATGGTAAACCCAGGGAGAAGGAGTATGAAGCTGAGCTTCTGAAGTTTGAGCAGGTCGAGTTCCCCATACTGAAGACGGTTGCAGACTGTAATCAGTATGCTGATCCAGCTGGCGCCCTCCGTTACTTTATAGAAGAATCCGACCGTTTGGGTGCGGAGGCGCAGCAGAAGGGGAAGCAGCCAGCGGGTGGTGGTGAAGGTCCGTCTGGGACGCGTCCGGAGGATGTTGAAGAACAGTTGGTGGATTTTGGGGAGTCTGGCGAGGAATAGGATTCCTCTGTATGTGTTATGTTTCTGTTGGACTTTGTAAAGCTTGAGGCAGCTTGAACGCCTCTTTTTGATAGTTTATATAAATGAAACTTTTGTTTGTTACTTTGTGTGTTTTTGGATTGATTAATGAGTCCGGCGATAATAATACATGGTATTTATGCCTTGAAGACCCAAGTTCCGATATTACACACTTTAAGTTAGGCGATAGAATTTTCTTAGGATTCCCCAAAAAAGAAAAATGGCTTAGGCATGTGTAGCCTAAGTCTTTACAAGAATTACAAGTAACAGAAGCGTAATTGTGCCGCGTTCCAAGAGCGCGGGACAGGCGTTCCATCGAGCTTCTCTAACGCGTAGGCGCCTTTGCCCAAAATTTCTAGTATTTTGTAGGGGCCTTCCCATGTTGGGGCAAGTTTACCTTGCTTTTCCGCGTTTGAAGCGCTATTGTTTCTGAGAACATAATCTCCAATGTTAAAGTTATGTAACTTAACTTTTTGATTGTAGTAGCGCTCCAGTTGACTTTTGTATCTGGCTTCTTTGATGGCGGCGAGCTCTCTTCGTTCTTCAAGCAAGTCGAGGTTTAGTCGTAGCTCTTTGTCATTCTGCCCTTTTTCCGCCATGAGTACTCTTGCGGAGGGGCATCCTATTTCGGCGGGAAAGACAGCCTCAGAGCCATAGGTTAGGCTGAAGGGAGTTTCGCCATTGCTGGTTTTGGTGAGTATGCGATTTGCCCATAGGACGTGTGGAAGCTCGTCCACCCATCCTGTTCGTTTGGTCCCCAGCCGCTTTTTAATGCCTTCGATGATGCTTCGATTTGCTCTTTCGACTTGGCCATTCCCTTGGGGGTGGGCGACTGAGGTGAAGGTCTGCTGGACGCCCATCTGCGCCAACCATTGTTGCAAGTGTTGGTCGGTGAATTGGGTTCCATTGTCGCTTACAATTTGGTATGGCAAACCGAATCTGCAAATGATAAATTCCCATATGAACTTTTTGGTGTGTGCGCCGTCAATTTTTGCTAGTGGCTTTGCTTCGATCCATTTTGTGAAATAGTCGATTGCCACTATTAGGAACTTGACGTTTCCTGGTGCTGTGGGGAATGGGCCAACAAGGTCTATTGCCCATTTTTGGAACGACCATGCCGCTGTGACGGGAATTAGGTCGTTTTTAGGGCGCAGGGTGTTTGGCGCGTGGCGCTGGCAAGAATCGCACTTGCGCAGTTCTGCCACTGCGTCTGGGTGCATGCCTGGCCAATAATAGCCTGCGTTCATTAGCTTGGCCACCACCATTCTGGGTCCTGCATGTAGTCCGCATGTGCCTTCGTGGATGTCTCTGATGAGGAAAGAGGCGTCCTCTTTGTCGACGCATCGCAGTAGCGGACCGCAAGGCTTTGTGGATTCCGTCCGTTAACTGATAGTGCAAGGCTTTGTGCTGGAGCTTTTGTGCCTCCGCTTTGTTATCGGGTAACGTTCCGGATGTGAAGTAAGCCTTCAGTGGTGCCATCCAAGAGGTGTTTCCTGTTTGGATGACGTTGACTTGCCTTGTAGGAACTGATGGGGCTTCTTGTAGTTCGACACGGACGTTTTTGGCCATGTGCTCAAAGACTGTGGAAGCCATCTTGCTTAGGGCGTCGGCGGGTTTGTTCTCGCTGCGGTTGATGTGAATGACTGTGCAGGAGACGAATTTGCGTATGAGTAGTTTGGCCTGTTGTAGATATAGGGCCATTGTGGCGTCCCTTGCATCGTATGTCCCATTGATGTGGCCCGCCACTAGTAGTGAATCGACATGTGCCTCGATATGTGAGGCTCCCATTTGATGTGCGATGCGTAGGCCTGCTAGGAGCGCTTCGTATTCTGCCTCATTGTTTGTTGCGGCAAAGTCTAGTCTAATGGCGTATGTGTATTCTTTTTTATTTGGGCTGATCAGCCGCAAACCCGCACCTGCGCCGTCTGAGTTTGATGCACCGTCGGTATAAAGTTTCCACTTTTCATTGTCCGGCGTTGGTTGTGCGGGATCCTGCTCCGCGAGGCACTCCGCGATTTTGTCCGTTGGTATTTCGGTGGCGAAGTCAGCGAGAACCTGTCCTTTAACCGCGGGTCTGGGCTTGTAGTTGATGGTGTGTTCACCTAGTTCGATTGCCCATTTTGCTAGACGTCCCGAGGTTTCTGGCTTGCGTAGGACGTCACTGATTCTGTAGTCTGTTAGGACGTTTATTGGGTGGCCATGGAAATATCGGCGCAATCTGCGCGAAGCGTGGATGAGAGCTAGTACCAATTTTTCCATCGTGGAGTAGTAGATGGGTGTTTGTACGGTTTTTTCGATCTACCAAAAGTACCGCGCCGATTGCCCTCTCTGTTACAGAGAGGTATAGGGTTAGCGGCTCTTTGGGTAATGGTGCTGTAAGAGTAGGTAAATTCATAAGACATTCTTTCATTTCTTTAAAAGCTTTTTCCGCCTCAGGGGTCCAGCGGAAATTACTTTTCTTAAGACAATTCTTTAGAGTGTCTACAAATGGAAAAGACTTTGAAGCGTAATTTGAAAGGAAGCGGTTGAGAGCGACTAGGCGTCCCATTAGTGTTTGTACTTCCTTGATGCTTGTTGGTGAAGGCATTCTTTCGATTGCTAGGACTTTGTCTGGATTTTCGCGGAAACCGTCGCGCGTAACTACAACGCCTAGGAATCTTCCTTCTTCCATGCCGAAGGAACATTTGCTGGGGTTGAGCTTCATGCGCACCTTGCGCAGTTGGCTGAATGTCTTTTGGATGTCTTCCAGCATGTTGTCTTCGTCTTTGCTTTTGATGACGAGGTCATCAACGTACACTTCCAAGCGCACCCCTATCTCGTGGATGAAAGCGCTGTCCATGAGACGTTGGTATGTGGCTCCCGCGTTTTTCAGACCGAAGGGCATTTTGGTGTAGCAGAAGATGCCCGTGTCTGTGCGGAAGGCCGTTTTGTCTTCATCTTCCTTCGCCATTTGGATCTGATGGTAGCCTTTGTAGGCGTCGAGGAAGCATTTGAAGCGGAATGGCGCTAGGGAGTCCACCTTTAAGTCGATTTCTGGGAGAGGGTAGCAATCCTTTGGACAAGCTTTGTTTAGATCTTTGTAATCGACGCACATGCGCCATCCGCCTGTCGCTTTGCCTACCATGACCGGGTTGGCGACCCATGTTTGGTAGCGTATTGGGCGGATGATGCCCGCGTTTAGTAGTTCATTGACCTGTTCGTTCATCGCCTTTGTTTTCTCCGGTCCCATTTTGCGCATCTTTTGGGCAACTGGCTCCACTGATCTGTACATGTTGAGTTTGTGTTCCGCGATATTTCTTGGAACGCCGATCATGTCAGATGGTTGCCAGGCGAATATGTCTATGTTCTTTACTAGCAGTTGTTTAAGGTGCGCCAGTATGGTGTTGGAGATTTCATGGCCGATGATGACCGTTTGGTCCGGGAATTTAGGGTTCAGAACCCAGTTTTCCGGTTCCGATCGGGTTTGTGTTTTTTGTGGTTTTGCCACGTCGATCGCGTGGCACTGTTTGTTGCCGCGGATTATTGCAACGCCGGTTCGGGTTGGGAAACCTACCATTTGGTGCGGGGTGGAGGCGTTGGCGTTGAACTTTGCCAAGCCTTCCCGCCCTAGTAGGACATCGTGGCGAGAAGTGGCTGGTAGGACCATGAAGTCACAGATTTCTGTGCGTTCGTGGGTGCCATCTGTTAGAGTAACCGGGAAGGTGATGATGCCGCGCGGCATGATGACTTCGTCAATAAAGCCTGAGATTGGTGCGTTGACTGGAACGAGGCGGGCTTTGTCATCCTCGTCCAGTTGTTGAAAACACTGATCATATATGATGTCAGTGCTGCTTCCGCCGTCGAGGAACATTGATTGTGTTCGATAATGTCCTACGACGCCGGTGACGATTAATGGCGCGGTGGCGGAAGGTCTGCCTCGTACTCTGGGGAGGAGGACGTCCACCTCTTTCCAAGAGTCGTCGGTCTCTCTTGGGCGCTTTCCTTTATTTTGGCGTTTTCCCGCGTCGGAGGTCATGCTGCAATGATGATGCGGAGTGGGCCTGATGTAACTTGTTTGTAGGTTCCGGATTGGTTTCTTTCCGGGCTCTTCATGCTTGTCGTCTTGGTTGTTGCGCCCGCCTCTGTTAACGTTTTTGACGAGGTGACCAAGTTGGCCTGTCTTTAGTGCCGCCTCGATTTCTAGTTTTAGGCTGTAGCAGTTGTCCGTCAGGTGGCCGTAATCGTTATGGTACTCACAGTATTTGGTGCGGTCCACGTTCTTTCATTTGCCCAACACTTTAGGCTCATTGAAAGTGACTTGCTCTGTCTTGAGTACCTGTGAGGGAGTTTTGGTTAACGGCGTCCAATCGGTGGTTTTATTGGATTGGGCTTTGTGGTCCCTTGATTGTTTGTTTGTGATCGTCTGGCGGGCATCTATGGAGGGCGAGTATTTGCCTTCGTCTGTTGGTCCTGAAATGCGGGACCACACGGATTGCTTGCCCTTGTTTCTGTTAGAGTTGTTGGTTTGGTTGTATCCGCGCTGTTGTTTGATGGAGCGCTCCGAGGATGCGTATATTTTTGAAGCCTTGATGACTTCTTCCCAGGAATCAGGGACTCCTGTTTTCCCGGATAGGGTTTTCATCAGATCCTCGCTGCGTACTCCGTGGATGAAGCCTGCGCGGGTTAGTTCTTCCCCACAACCTATTTGCAGCGCCTCTTTGTTGTAGCGCACGATGTAGTCGTCTATTGACTCGTTGTCTGTGCGCTGGCAAAGGAGGATGTGGGCCTTATCTCGTTTATGCCGTCTGAGATGGGAGAAGTGATCTTTGAATTTTTGATTGAGGTCATCAAAGTCTAAGATGCCCCCGATGGGGAGGTTGTCGAACCAAACTCTGGCTGCGCCGGTAAGGGTTTGTGCAAACAGGTGACACCAAACCTGTACAGGCCAGAGGACTGTGGTTCCGGCGCACTCGAAATCATGCAGATGGTCTGTGGGGTCTCGCAGGCCATCGTATCTGCCGATGCTGCTAGGGAGTTTTGCTTGTTTTTCTATGGGTGCGGTGGCTATTCGTTGACAGAATTTTGAACTTAAGGCGAACGACTTAGGCCTGTACGGTCTGTTTTGGTCGTCGTCTTCCTTGTGGTGTGATGTCGCCGAGTGAGTTTTCGCTAGCTTCCGCCTTTTGGCCCTTGAGGCTGTTGCGTCTGAATCGCTGGTGGGTTGGTAGCCGTCGGATTCAGACGCGGAGTCTACTAGGTCCTGGTCGCGTGCGTTTTTGCTGCGACCTACACCCTGAGACCTTGGGCGCGTGGTTTGTTTTTCCTTCCCCTTCCGGCTGTGTTTGGCGGATGGGGAAGCCTTGCTTTTAGATTTACTGTTTTGGATTTTTGCCAGCATATTCTGGTAGATCTTGGTGTTTTTGAGTTGTTTTCTAAAGAGCCACTCGTCGGGGTCCATGGGTGTGTTGGGTGCGTCTGATTCGGAGGATTCTGAGGCCGAAACCGCGCGGGGCGGTGTTTCCTCCCTTATGGTTGCTGGCTGCGTGTCCTTATCCGGAGTTTGGAGCGTTGCCGCTCTGGCGGTCTGAACGACCGTAGAGGGGGTCGCTCCCTTGGATCCGACAGGGGTTAGATCAGCCATTTTGTGAGTAAAGGATGTGGTTTTGAAAGTTTTGTGAGTCTTTCAGCCAGTACGGATGGCGCCAATGAAGAAACAACGAGTATCAAGCGGGTAGATATAGGATAGGGTGGTATTTGAGGTAACGACTCGTGTTCGCAGCAGGGTATAATCCTTAGCTCACAACGATGGTTGATCTATGGTTGTATACACGAATGACAAGCAATCATACACAATAGACAAAGATATAAGTGGTTCGATCTTGTAAGATCTACGTCCACTGTGAAAGATGATCTTTATTAATGTATAGTATGAATAACGATACAAGTGGAAGTACAAGTGTGTTCGTTCTTATTGGCTGGTATTCAACGTGGAGAGAAAGGAGGTCAAGTCCTCCTTTTATAGGAGATGCATGGGCCGAGGATTCTGGAGCCCATCCATCCTTTAATGGGCCGGACCGGGCCGGTTGGTTGGTAGGCCCCCTTAGTTGGATCCTAACCCTTGGTTAGGTAAAGTGATCCAAGTTGGGAAGGGCTTCTTCTGATTGGACCACGTGTCACCTCGTGGTTGGCAGGTTGGGAGGTTCTTTGTCCTCCACACACGTGGCGTGCTGTGGATGGTGTGCAGGGCCGTCAGATGTCAGACGGCTGACCACTTGTCAGCTGACATCTGACGGGAGGAAGCAAGTTGGTGTCCAAGGGGAATGTCTTTGGGTGTTGCCAACTGGTGACCCTGCGCCTTTGGCGCTGTGGTGCTCTTGGAAGTGATTCTTCCCGCGGGTTTTAGAGCTTCCGGTGGAGGCTTTTTTGAATAGCGGGTAGGGTGCGCCTGAAAGCGGTACCCTACCCCTTCAAGCGGGTACTTGTTTTATTGCATCAAGTAAAGGAAGATTAATTTTTACTTGTTTAAACATGTCCCACATTTCTTCTTTTTGGGGACCTCTTGATGCAATAAAATTTTTCTTACCCGGGTCAAGTAGAGCCGATGGAAATGGAACTTGACTCGGCTCATTTTCAACTTTTTCATTTTTTTCATCACCCGTAACATCCTCAGCTACCCCCTCAACAAAACCCGGTGACAAATTAGCTTTAAACTCTTTACCACTTCTTAACACACTCACTTGATTAACATTAACATTATTACCTCGTGATGAGCCATGAGACGGATTTACTTGGGTGTCACTAGGAAGCTTTCCTTTACCTTTTTTCAACTCCGCCACATCGGTTGCTAATTGGCTCATTTGGGTTGTCAATGCTTGGATGCTTTTGTCACGAGCCTCATCCTTTTGTATACGGGCTTCATCAAGTTGATTTCTCTTTTGCATATCTTGTTGCATAGCCCTAAGCATCTCCATGACTTCATTCCCACTTGGTGAATCTTGACCCGAATTCCTTTGACCCGTTTGAGCTTGCCCTTGGTATCCACTGTTGTATCCACCTCTATAGTTTCCTTGATTGTATTGTTGATGAGGTACATAATTACCTTTAGCAGCTTGAAAATTCGGGTTGGATTGATTTGATGCATTTCCATACCGAAAATTAGGATGATTTCGTAACCTAGGGTGGTATACATTGGAATTCATATCATAATTTCTACCACCCCCTTGAATAGCATTCACCTCTTCCATTGGTCCTTCATTCACCACCACTTGACAAACCTCCGCCGTGTGGCCTATTTCTTGACAATTATTGCAAACATTGTACAATTGATTTGAGATTTGCGCATTACCACTTTCTACCCCATGCACTTGAGGTTTTTGAATTACATGCCTTGCCCATCTCGATGATTGAGCCTTTCTTTTGGAAGTTACCGCCATTTGCTCTAAAAATGCCCAATCGTCTTGTTCATAATTTGTACCAAAAGTACCATTTGTGATGGACATTAAATCACGAGCATCCTCCGAACTCAACCCTTCATGAAAAGCATTCAACAATTCCAAAGTTGGATACCATGGTGAGGACAATTTCTTAACATCATATTTAATCTTTCAAATGCTTCATGAAACATCTCCCCCGATTGTTGTTGAAAACTTCTCAACCCTCTCCTTGCATCATTAGTCTTTTGAGAGCTATAAAATTCATCTAAGAATATTTGTTGCATGTCGGCCCACGTAAAGATAGATGCGGATGGTAAAGTGTGAAACCATCTCTTTGCCTTGTCTTCCAATGAAAATTGGAAAAGAACCAACTTAACATCATCTGTAGAAAAACCCTGCCCTCCAATAGTGTTGCAAATAGAATCATATGTCTCCAAATGGAAATAAGGCTCTTTCGTTGCTATCCCCTTGAATTTTGGTAAACTTTGGAGAGCGGTTGTTCTTACTTCAAAAGTTCTTCCATTTGCATTTGAGGAATCACTATTGGTGATGGATTATTAGTGATAATCGGCCAAAAATGCGCTTCAATTCCCCGTACAACATCACGGTGAAGTCTTCGAGGTGCTCCTAATGGCGCTCTTGGTTGACCCATTTGACCTTGCATTGGCCCTTGTGGTGCAAATTGTTGTTGATATGGGTTTTGAAAACTTCTCAACCCTTTCCTTGCATCATTAGTCTTTTGAGAGCTATAAAATTCATCTAAGAATATTTGTTGCATGTCGGCCCACGTAAAGATAGATGCGGATGGTAAAGTATGAAACCATCTCTTTGCCTTGTCTTCCAATGAAAATTGGAAAAGAACCAACTTAACATCATCTGCAGAAATCCCTATCCTCCAATAGTGTTGCAAATAGAATCATATGTCTCAAAATGGAAATAAGGCTCTTTCGTTGCTAGCCCCTTGAATTTTGGTAAACTTTGGAGAGCGGCTGTTCTTACTTCAAAAGTTCTTCCATTTGCATTTTGAGGAATCACTATTGGTGATGGATTATTAGTGATAATCGGCCGAAAATGCGCTTCAATTCCCCGTACAACATCACGGTGAAGTCTTCGAGGTGCTCCCAATGGCGCTCTTGGTTGACCCATTTGACCTTGCATTGGCCCTTGTGGTGCAAATTGTTGTTGATATGGGTTTCGATGCATAGGTGGTGGTTGTTGTTGAATCGGCCTCTGATTTTGAGCTTGCATGTTTGGAGGCCGCATTTGGTTAAGTGGTGTAGGACATTGCAATTGCAATCCTTGAGGTCTAACATGTTGCACCCCAACCGGTAGTCTACCCATGTCTTGAAATTGTAAAATTGGTTGACTTACTTGACCCGTTTGAGCTTGAGATCCAACAAATGCACCATCACCTCCATAGTAGTATCCTTCTTCATTATACCCACTAAACTCTTCTTCATCATACACATCATCATACACATCCCGTTGAAATCTCGAATTTTGCCCACCTGGAAAAGATGAATATTGAAAACCCGATTGGTTTGGTGGTTGGTAAGTAGATGTGGTGTGGACAATGGTTGATCCGTGTCCTTGTGGTTGTGGGATAGTAAAAGATGATTGACCCGTACTTGGGAAAAAATGGGAAAACGGTGGAATGGTATTTGATAGACTATAAGTAAGGTTTGGTTCAACTTGAGTGGAACTCGGTTGGGTGGTATGGGTTGGTGTAGCAAGATTATTGGAAAGGTTAGGCATTGTGGTGTTGGGTGAAAGTTGTGTAGAGGTAGGAATGAATGATGAGGTCGTTTGACCCGTTGTTGGTATTTGAGATCCTTGCATTATGTTTCTTGGTGTAAACGGTGAAGTGGGTGAATCAATGATTCTGTTCTTTCTTATCAACACTCGGTTCTGTCTCAATGTCCTTTCAATTTTCGGATCAAACAATAGCGGTGATGACTCGTGAGAGCCTCTAGAATGCATACACTTTGAAGTACCTGCACACTAAACACAACTAGTGTAAACCCAAAAATAACAAAACAAAACTAAAAGATTAACACACGTTGTGCACTACTCCATGGCAACGGCGCTAAAATTTGACGTGCTTGTCGTGGTACACGTAAAATTTCCCAATTACAACTAACAAATAGTGGCAAGAAGGTATCGAACACAGGGAGTTTGTGGAAAATGTGTGAATTATAGTTTTGTTAATTAACTAAGTTAAACTACTTAACAAAAAGTAAATGATTAAGATTCTAATTGTTTTGGTTTTAACTAAAATAACAACTAAATATCGATTTAAACTTAAGAGTGTTTCTTCAAACTATGGGACAATGACCATTCAAGGATCCGGTTTCTCTAAACACTTGTATAAATTTCCACTAGAAAGAGTTACATAGACATAACTCATGTAAAAACAATTGTTGTGATAAAAGGGAACAAAGTACTCGGATTAAATTAACGCGAGGTTGTTTACCAATGACCAATTAATCAATAACCAACCCCTAATCCTTCCCGTGATTTCTTAGTTGTTATCAACACCAAGAACGCACGATAGAGACTAAGAATTAGTAATTTAATCAACACGCTACAGGCAATTGTTCATATATCATAATAACAAAGCAAAATACCAAGTCATTATTCTAGAAATGCAAGAAATCACACACAAGAGTTCAAGAAAAACCTTCACCAAGAATGATCACCAAATGTTTAGCCTAGCATGACTTGGTGAATCATCAACACATTCATGGAATTGTTCATAAGGATCAAAAACAAAAGCCAAATGTTTGTAATAAGCCTCCAATGATCAAAAGCAGCCAAAATCGCCCCAATGATGGTCTAGAAACGTCCCAAGTGAAAAGATACCCAAAAGACACCATCAAGTCGTCTTTAATAGAAGGAGTTACAAAATGGTGCAGGGGCCACCGTACCTTACGGTGCCCACCATAAGGTACGGTGGGGTTAATGAATCCGACGGTGGGGAGAGACTCACCAACGACAACTTTTTGATGTCCAGAAGCCACCGTACCTTACGTTAATAAAATTCATTAAAGGTGGAGCATTAGGATGGTTGGGGTCTTAACACTTGGGGTTACACTTGTTATGGCCCGAAATAGCGAAAACATCAATAAAAACACGTTGTACGTTCGAGCAGGCAACCCAACGCGGGCCGAAGAGCTTTGAGCGGCCGCTCACAACCTTCGAGCGGCCGCGCACGGGTACCTGCTATCACCAAACCGACTTAAACACCTATTTAAGCAACCTTAAGTCTCTCTTGTATCACTTAAACTCAAACCCTAATCGCCCCTACTGCCCTATTTACGAAATATTAACCCCAAAACACCTGCTAAGGCGCAAGAACATCGATCGGGAAGCTTCAAGAGCATTCGGTTGATTGTTTCGAAGAGCTTGTGGTATAATCCTTAATCTATTATGCTTTAATCTTATTATTATGTTATAAAAACCCTATAACTAAGTTTTTCTAGGTCTGCAACCTTTTTATAAAGATTAAAACTTGAAGTTTATGAAGATTTAACGGGTTAAACATGATGATAGGCGATTAGTGATATGATATGATAGATTACTTGTTGCGCAAGTTGGTGATGTTTTGATCGTTAGGGTTTATGATTTTGCATGTATTATGATAGATTCTGATCTTGATAGGTCTTATGAATGTTTTGTAATGATTTTTGATTGTTGTTGATCGATTATACGCACACGTGAGTCGTTTAAATAAGGGTTTATACATGATTAAAATCTGGACAGAATGTTTAGGTCAACTTGGAGGGTCTGTTATGTGGCTTTAACATGATGGTTTTGATGTTTTCTTTGCATGGTTAAATTATACCTGGTCTTAGATTTTCATAATGAGTAAAATCGAGTGATTTGGACATCGTTTGTGTAGTTTTTGGAATTTTCTTTGAATAAAGGTCATATCAGAATTTCGGATTAACAAACTGGGTCAACTTTAAGCTGTCATAACTCAAGTTTTCCTACTAAACTGACCTGTTGTGGAACCTTTCTGGACATAGCTGTGCTGTACGAATTTTAATAATTTTTGTGTTTGGTTTTGAGACAAAAAAAGGGGGTTATCAAATGAGTCCCAAAGAATATTCAGTAAAACTTTGGGAGTTTAATTCATTGATTAAGTATTTTAAATAAATTAGTTTTGGTGGCGCACAATCTGTCCTAAAAACGCAGATTGTGTATTATGTGTTTATGTGACTAATTGGAGTTCTATGTGGTATGTATTTGATATGTACTTGAATGGGCACTTGTATGAGATGCATATGAAGTGTAAAACTAATTGTAACCAACATATTCACCAACGGGTCCGTAGGGTTTACTTATGCATGTAAAATCACTAGGTGTCAGTTACACACTTTTGAACATTTAAACGTCTTGGACAAACGGGTTATAAGGTGTAATAGTATTACACATATACTTACTTGGTGACACGTATACTAGGGAGTCGGTAGCATACCCTACTTTGAAGTTGGATTTAATTGCTTGCATACTAAGGTGAGTTTCACTACTTTTTCTCCAAAAGCATGTGTCTCAGGGTGAGACAACTTTGATAAACGTTTTCTAGTCCGGTTTGGGACTACTTGAACATTGACTCTTCAGGAGAGTCTGTTACGAATCCTCAGGGAGGATTGCGCTTGATCAGTTTAAAACTTATTGGTCCTTTATGAACTAAACACTCTATCACTTGAAAAGTCCTTGCACATTATTGGGTTAATCGCTGGGAGCGAGCGGGGTATTAGTTGATAGCGATATTAGGTGGTGCAGCAACCTCATGTTTGCGATGCTGGGAGCATGGGCATGAACTTCTGACCACAATTGAGAGCTAGTGTTGATAGACACTAGTTATCGAGGCAAAACATTATACTACTGAAGCCAAATGATTAACATAAACGAACACAAATGATTAATATAAACGAACACAAATGAACATAAACGAACACAAATAAAAACAAGTTAATAATGATTCATGAACATTAATGAACGTTAGGGTTAGGGTGGAGAGCGGTTGTGAAGTGTGGGGCTGTGAAACGTGAAGAGCGGATAATAAGTGATATGTTTAGAATGTTAGGGTTAGGGTTAAGTTTTTAGAACATATGAATGAAGGTTACTTAACAAAAGGAAATAAATAATAAAAATAAAGCTAAGTTTAATTAAACGAACATAAACGAACAAAATAAACGAACATAAACGAACATAAACGAACGTTCATGAACATAAATGAACGAACACAGCGTGTGTTCATGTTCGTTCGTTTAATTAAACGAACAAAAAATTGTGTTCGTGTTCGTTCATTTATTTATATAAACGAACATAAACAAACTTCCCGCCGAACAGTTCACGAACAGTTCATGAACGTTCGGTTCGTTTACAGGCCTAACTGAAGGTGTCCCAATAATACTGTTTAGTTGCAATGAGTGGGTTAGCTACCCTTGACACGCTTAAACTGATAACACTTGAACATTTTGGTCTGGAGGACCTACGCTTTTATTTGGTTACGTGGTTTTTGAAACCAGCGCATTTACAAACTCATTTACTACTTTGTGAACTCACCAAGTTTATGTTGACACACGCTAGTGTAACACCCCAACCGATGGCGGAAACTGTGACACCCGGCATGTTTGGCTTAAACATATTAGTAACATCTAAGTCTACCTTAGCGAGAAACGTTTATAAACGAACTTAACTGGGTTAGTTGAGTCGGGTCAAGTTAGAATTGTCCAGGGTACAATGATCTGGAGGATCATTGGGAGTCGTTTTGGTAATACACTAGTACCGGGTTCCGTTGTTGGTGACATTACATGAACTAATTAAGTATATGTGTAGATTATGGGTCGTGTGGTGGATTATATACATAGATGTGTTTAAATGATGTGTAAATGATTATCTATGCTTAAATATGTCAAATATAGATTAAGGATGCATGCTTATGTGTTAAGATGTGTTAGAATGCGTTAAACACGACAAACTGGAAAACTAGTTAAAAAGGAGTTCTGGTTCAACCACTTCAAGTGGTCGAAGGAGAACGTTTGTCTGGTTCGACCCTTTTGTAAATGGGCGAACCTGGGAAGTGGAATTGAAAGGATTCCCTTCGACCAGGACAGGGCTCATTCGACCATTGAAATGGGGCGAAGGAGATGTAGTATAAATACCAAACTTTGTCATTTTTCATCATTTCACAAACCCTAACCGTCCCAAAACGCTCTCAAACGATCTTAAACACTGAGGAAGGAGTTTTTGCTCTTCTTTTTCATAATCTAACCTATCTACAACACCTAAACAAGAATCCAAGGTGTGTTTTTAATCGTAAACCTTTTTAAAAGCATTTTAATTCGTTTTCATCTAACCCTAATTGTCCGGATCTGTTCTAAGGGTGTTTTTATGATTAAAAACCTTTTAAACATCCTTCTAAATCAAAACATTATCATTTAACATAGGTTTTCATGGTGAATAACATATGTAAATTGTGTATTATGTGGTGTTATGTGTTGTTCAATGATTTGCTGCTGTACCTATGATAGAAACATGATATAGGATTGTCATTGATGCTAGATTATTGTTGTTTAGGGTTAGGATTGGATATGATGATATTATGGGTATTTGGGGTTTTAACGAATCTAGACTTGATGCATGATATTTATGATCAATAGAATTAATAAGAAAAGATCGAACACTCGACAAACTGAGCGTTTCAAGTTGAATATGAATCGATTTCAAAAGTTTCCAAATTGGGTAAATTATTCATGCATGAAAGTGATGTTTCCATAATCTTTACCATTTTAGGAAAGGGTTGAAATAGACGTATTATTGGGGGAAATCGGTGGGGTTTTGTAGGGATAGGTTATCCATGCTTGACTGCTGTGTTTGATGATGTTTCGAGTCGTTTTGCATGTGTTTGAAGCGTTTTTAGGAAAATTTGCACAACAGGGGCGAACCTGGCCTCCTTCGACCGATCGAAGGTGCGAAGGAGGGAATCCAGGGTCGAACCTGGGTTTTTGTTGGGCGAACGTGGTAAAACGGGCGAAGGAGGCATCAAACGGTCGAACGAAATGTAAAACGGGCGAAGGAGACTTAAAACTGACTGGTTCGACCGTTCTGATGCAGAAATGAGATTTTTGATACAAACTAAGTGTTTTATGCCTGAACCTTGTGTGTAATCTATGAGTACTAGATTAGTTAGGGTAATGGGTCACCAACGGAATGTCGGGTCGGTCTAGTGTGTCGGTTAAACATTTAAACACGTTTTAAAACATACTTGGTTACGATCTGGACAATCGGGGACTAGATAACCTTATGGTTATTAGTCGGAACACTTATGTGAACATTTTGATAGATCTCCGGTAGAGGGATTATCAAGGGCTTAACATCTTTACTTGTAACCGAAGAACGCTATTTAAGGTGAGTTCACGGCCCCACTTTTACTGCTTTAACTTTTGGGGGAGAAAACATGCGCTAAACTATTTGGTAACATATGTCATACTATGGTTTTTAACTTTGTATTGCTATACGATCTTTGGAAGTCCCGGGGGAAACCATGAATGTGCGGGGATGCACAACGGGGGAAATGTGGATAGATCTATTGGGCGTGACCTGCCCCACTCGTCGGCATGGAGGGCTGGGCGGGTGCATATTGTCTCGAACAGGAACAATGGTATCATGCTGAACATACGGGCTGCTTAAACATGCTAAACATTGCTAAACGTGTCTAGTAATGGTTTCCAATCGTAGTAGTAATAAAACATACGCCTAGCTAGCGTACTTGGTAACATTGATATAGTATGGACATGGTAACGTTTTGGTAACATATTGAATAAACCTGTGAACTCACCAGCATTATATGTTGACATCTCTTTTGGCATGTTTTTCTCAGGTCGCTAGGGTAGCAACAAATGGAACTAGGCGCACGGGTCTGCATTGGCGTCTAGGCGTAGTTGCACGTTTTGTAATAAAAGTGTTTTAAATACTATGGGAAACTAGCATAGCTGATTAAATGCTTACTAAATGCTTCCGCTTATAAAATCGTTGGTTATGTTTCTTTTACGTTTTTTTCATATAGAGTTGTTTATTGTGATTGTTGACTTAGATCCTGGTTTGTCATGCGCCTCGCGGTAAAACCCCGCAAGTGGAAATTTGAGGGTGTGACAGATTGGTATCAGAGCCAATGGTTATAGTGAACTAGGACTGCATGTAGAGTCTGGTCTATAGTCGAGTCGCACACACTAGACGGTCACATACTTGAGTCTATTAGTGGGATACGTACTAACATTGTCGGGGTGTCCTTACATCATCATCATGCTTCTCCGTTACTTCATCCGCTTTTACTTGGCTTCTTAGCCACCCTTGTCTTCTTCTTCTGGATTGAAGAAGGAGGGGTTGATTTGTTGGCTCCAGCACACACATGCCTTCTTACACTTGCACCTATCGTCACACGTTACTAGGTGATGATATTCGGTGACTGGGGTCTGGATTAGGGGTACATCTGGAGGACCATGTAGAGCAGTTTATCATTTCGGGTGCACACGAAATAATAAACCGGAATGCATGAAAATCCCGATGGACTTCGAGTTCGAGTATATAGTCCTGGATTAGTCCATAGGTTAACTCTTGTAAATTTCTAGTGGTTGACACTGGAAGTGAATCTGAATCCCTCGATTTCTTGATTTGTTAGATCATGTCTGGTGCTCGCGGTGGTGGACGTCGTGGTGGCGGCGGTGGTCGTGCTGGCGGCGGTGGTCGTGCTGGAGGCGGTGGTCGTGGAAACATCAACATGACCCAAGCTGAACTGAACAACTTGCTACAGCAGCAAGTGAACATGGCTATGGCTAATTTCCAGGCTGGGATTAATGCCATGGGTGGTGAGTTGATTTCTGTCGACCTTGCCTCATTTTTGGGTTTCGTGTCTTTTCGTTTGTGTTTTATTCGTGTACCGTGTTTCAGGTGTTGGTGCCAATCCACCCCCACCTTAGTGCTCTTATAAGAAGTTTCGGGACTGTCAGCCCCAAAACTTCGCTGGAACTGAGGGAGCGGTGGGACTGCTCCGATGGCTGGAGAAGGTTGAGTCTGTGTTCGTTATGTGTAACTGTCCTGCTGGGGACCGGGTGAAGTATGCTACTGCGACATTTGAGGGGCTTGCACTGTCGTGGTGGAATGCTACTACTCAGAACATGGGATTGGGGGAGGCTATTGCTATGCCTTGGGCGGAGTTTGTGCAGCTGTTGAGAGGTGAGTACTGTCCGAAAGAGGAGATACAGAAGTTAGAGCATGAGGTCTGGAGCTACAAGATGGTTGGGTCTGAGATTGAAGAGTACACTGTGAGGAGGAATGAGCTGGCGGTGTTGTGCCCTGATTTGCACACACCCGAGTACAGGAGGATCGAGCACTATGTGTCTGGACTGGTGCCGGAGATTGCTGGGTTGGTGGCTGCCGGGAACCTTCCCACTATTGCTGAAGTTGTCCGTCTCATCGGATGACAAACCTGAAAGTGGCAGAAGGTGTTTTGCCTCCTAAGGGTGCTGCTGTGAAGGCTACTGAAGGGAACAAGAGGAAGTGGGATAATGTGGGAAAGAGTGTAGCGCCAGCTCAGCCGGCAAGGAAGTTTTATTCATCTAGGTCTTCTTCTGGGCAGAAGACGGGTGGGTATGTTGGGAAGCATCCCAAGTGCAACAAGTGTGGTTTTCACCATTCTGGGGGTTGTGATAGGGCTCGTTGTCATCGGTGCCATCAGTTGGGGCACCATGCTAAGGATTGCAAGGTGGCACTCACCCCAACTCAGACTCCTGCGGCTGCTCCTGCTCCTGCTGCTCAGGGAACTCAGGGGAGGCAGGGGTGTTATAACTGTGGGGATGCGGGACACTTCAAGCGTGAATGTCCTAAACTGAAGCAGGGCGATAATGGGAGGGGCGGGAACGGTAACGGGAACAACGGCGGCGGAGGCAGGACTGCACGTGCTTTCGTCATTGGATCTGCGGAGGCTAGGCAGGATCCAGACACAGTTACCGGTACGTTCCTTCTTAATGATCGCTATGTTTCTGTCTTGTTTGATTCTGGTGCCGATAAGAGTTTTGTATCTTTGAACATTAGTCGATTGCTAGATATAGTACCCACACCTTTAGAGGCTAAGTACTTAATAGAATTGGCTGATGGTAAGAAAATCGAAGCGACACACACCCTTAGGGAATGTCGCTGGAACTGTCGGGTTTGTCTTTCCCCATTGACCTTATGCCGGTGCCCCTGGGTAGTTTTGATGTCGTGGTTGGCATGGATTGGTTATCGTTGTATCGCGTGGAGATCGTTTGTTGTAACACCCCAACCGATGGCGGAAACATCGGGATGTCACGTAATGATGATTGTTCAGTAGCTCATGGTGAATAATAGATTCCATTAAATGATTTAAATGAATTACATACAATTGTTCTAGAATTTGTACATCAAATTGAATAAAACTATACACATATCTTCAGGCATCAATTCAAATCTTCAAGCAAATAGAACCTGAAACATGTTAAGTTGAAAATGTTTTGGGTCAACAAAAGTTGGTGAGAATTACATAGGTTTTTGATAATTGAATAAAAATGATGTGCAATTCATGTGTCATGTCAATCTAGTCCATATGTGAGAACATACTAGAAATAAATCGAGTGCATAATCAACCCTGATGACTGTTATAATATGATTCATACCATACGCTCATGGTCCAATTGAAAATGTTATACGATAACAAACACCCACGCTACCTTTGTAGGAGGCACGTATCCGGGTGGGATTGTCAGTCCAATAGATCTATCAATGTATACCGCCGGCTGGATCAATGTTAATGATTATGCTAGAATGGTGCTTACTCTAATCATGCTCAAGACATAATGCAACATAGAAAACACATAGACACATTGATGATTGAATTGCAATGATGATGTTATAAACATGTTTCACCCCAAAAATGGTGATAAATAGAAAAGGGGCTATGTAAAACTCACCTTGGTAAAATGTTATATCTGTTGAAAAATTGGATAATGGTGTTGCCCAAATGTATCAAGTATCACCCTATAATAAGGTAACAAATAAGTCTAAGTCTATCTAGCATACAAATGTATAAGTTGTAGGGCTTCGAATTGGGGATAAATGCTTGTTTGATTATTATTAAAAATATTCGCCAATTGAGAGAAATTTAGTAAATAAATAACTAAAAATCTTTTTATGAAATTTAAATTTAAGATGGTCACAATAATATGTATAAAGTATAAAAATAATTTTTATAAAATTATTTTCTTTAAAATAGATTATTAAATCTATTTATTACAAATTGTCAAAACTTAACTTTAATATTCAAAAATACTAAAATTAAAGAATTATTATTTTAAAAATCATATTTCTGTTCTAAATGATTAAAAATAATTTGTATAAAATTTTGGTGCAAAAATACCAAAAATTGGATTTATTATGATTTAATTATGATTAAATCTAACAAAAATTGCTTAAAAATATTAAATAAATGATTTTTCAGAAATAAAAATCATTTCTGGATAGCTTAATGTTATAAAAACTTAGGATAATTTTTGTAGAATTTAATAAAGTTGTTTTGATATTTTAATGGATTTTTATAAATATAATAGTATAAACTTGATTTATTTATTATATATATTAAATAAATAAATTTTTTGAAAACTAAAAATTGAGTGTTGAACTTTTATCTCAGATCAACATGATATAATTTTTGTAGAATTTATAAAAGGGTTTTGGTATTTTAAAATGAATTTTAAATATATAAATGAATATATATATATAAGTTAAGCTCTTAAAAAAAAAGAATAAGATGATGCTTGTGGGACTCGAACCCTTGCAGTCTGGTTCAAGAGTACCAGGCACAACCACTTGGTCTAGACCAGTGGTTGTGTTTGGTTTCAGTTTGTTAAATATATATATGTAAACGCGATTGAATGTTCTTCCCCAAATTATGATTACGAGCCCTAGCATTCTCAATCAGACAAACCACACATCTTGAACCCGATTAATGTTAGGGTTTATGTTGTTTGATTGACGACTAACAAAACCCACAAAAGTAATTGGACTCACAGTGTTGTTTCGTTGATGAATGCTCGGTCAAAGCCAAAAGTCAACCAACGAGGAGAATGATAATAACAGTGAGATTGGAGAAGAATTGGAGATTGAGAAGAGAGTATGAGCGAGTTGTTATGCTGTGCCAAGGTTCAATTTATAGGAAAAGGGCTTGGTGTTCGATTTGGTAATCGTTGACTCGTCCATGAATGTTGACGCGTTTTTAATCACAATTGGTAAGTTTTGATTGACAATTTAACGTGTGTAATGGACGTGGAATGATTGGTAATTACTGGGTTTCCAAAAATCACTAAATCATCTCAATTATAGGGTCAAAGGTGAAGCAAAAAGGAAAGAAGAAGAAAAAAAAATAAATTAAAACATCTGCTGCTGCTACTGTTACGTGAACAAGGAAGGAGAAAGGAGCGACCAAGGTGTGCTTAAATACATTTAATACCGGGTTTAAAACAAACAAGTATTGTGGCCCAGGTGGTTAGTGCGTACACATAGGTGGGAAGTAACCCGGGTTCGAAACCCGGCATAAACACAAACCATGTTTTTTTTTATAAAGGTAAAGGGGAAGGGGGATGTTGGGCTCAGTCTTGGGCCGGGTATCTGGTGGGCCGAGTTCTAGCTGGGTTGGGCTTCAGAAATGCAAAAAGGGACAAGGGTTTGGGCTTGGATTAGGTTTGGTTTTATGTTGTAGTATATATATATATATATATATATATATATATTTTTTTATAACTGATTTTTTTATATATTTATTATTATTATGTATATATATATATATATATATATATTTAATTTGTGAAAATAGGAGAATAAGGGCTTAGGTACAAAAATGAGGGTTTTTATAAATCGAAATTTGGGGAAAATTTTTGCGATGTTACAGTCTCCCCTACTTTTGGAAACTTCGTCCCGAAGTTAAGAGAAACACTAGGTTTACAATTGGTCGACAACTGAAAACCTTGATAAAATTTCACACTACCTTAGCGTACCTGTAAATTCATGATTACGTTCCGGACCGTAATTACCAATTTACCTTACATTAGGGTTTTGCGTCCTTTTATGACTCTACCGATTGTTGAGCAGGTCTAATAGTCTCCACTAGTCGTTGAGCAGGTGGTAGGGCCTCTCCCGACTGTTGGAAAGACATGATGACCTCTACCAATCGTCGAGTAGATTGTCTGGTAGTCGACTAATTGTCGTACAAGTAAGTAAGTATGATTATGGATATAGCAATTAGTTCACATTCAAACAAGCATGCACACAGATGTTATGATAATACTCGAATTTTTATTACTTGAAAATAATAATATCAATACATGGAATTAAAGAGGAAAATAGACATCATTCAGATGGTAGAGTTTGCTGTTAAGTAGCTGGAGGGTCTCAAGTGGGTTATTTGGAGCATCAAGAGCGTTTGTAGCAGAGATTCGGCAAGTGTCCGCAAGATGTCCATACCTTTGACAATTGGTACACTGACGGCAGGGCACTTGGGTTGGATGATGATACTGGCAGGTGTCACACTTAGGTAGCTTCCCGCGGTATTGTTTCTTGTTGGGTGGGGTAGTGGTGTCTTTTGCAAAATTCCTGGTCTTACGCTTCTGGTTCTTGGTAGTTAATGCGGCCACAATACTTGTTTTCTTGCCTTTCCGAACTAAGGTCCTATTCCTTTCGTGATTTACGACGCCATTCCCAACCATTTGGATGTCTTGAGTCAACAAGTTAGAAACCAGAGTTGTGATTTGTTGCGCCAATTGTTGGGAAATAATCGCAGCTAGTTGGGCATCACTTCCATTAATGTGGTTAGTGTTGTGGTCGTTGCTATTCACTTCATCTTGATTGTCACCATTGTTAAGGAGAGTGCTGCGACGTGGAGACATGATCTGTAAGGGACACAATGAAGTTTTTTTTTTAATGAGGCATGAAGTGTATGAGGTAATATAAGGAATGTAGTCATTTATTCATTAATTAAAACGAATAAACGAAAACGTTGACTTATCAAAGATTCCAGATTCTAATAACATATGAAGACATGCTTTAGCCTATAAGTGAACACTCATCCCGAGAATTCCCAGGTAGGCATCCGGGTCCCTCGTCTGATTGGGATATATGCGCAATGCCAGCCTAGACAGAAGACTCAGAATACAGGCGTTCACCCTTCCAGATTGCACGTGTTCGTTATTAAAATTTAGAACTTCGACGAGATCTCAAGGGGGTTCAGGTTAAACCTGAGGATTTTGTCCTATTAGTCTAAGAGTAGATCCACTGATGGAGAGCAACCTTCTTGTAAGGATGAAAGTAGGGATAAGAAGTAGGAGATAGAGAATAGCAAGCAAAAGAAGCAAGTACTGGTTAAATCCTATGGTTATAGACTAGATTATTTTTCTAATAACCTAATTCCCTATAACCATGGCTCTGATACCAATCTGTAACACCCCAACGATGGCGGAAACATCGGGATGTCACGTAATGATGATTGTTCAGTAGCTCATGGTGAATAATAGATTCCATTAAATGATTTAAATGAATTACATACAATTGTTCTAGAATTTGTACATCAAATTGAATAAAACTATACACATATCTTCAGGCATCAATTCAAATCTTCAAGCAAATAGAACCTGAAACATGTTAAGTTGAAAATGTTTTGGGTCAACAAAAGTTGGTGAGAATTACATAGGTTTTTGATAATTGAATAAAAATGATGTGCAATTCATGTGTCATGTCAATCTAGTCCATATGTGAGAACATACTAGAAATAAATCGAGTGCATAATCAACCCTGATGACTGTTATAATATGATACATACCATACGCTCATGGTCCAATTGAAAATGTTATACGATAACAAACACCCACGCTACCTTTGTAGGAGGCACGTATCCGGGTGGGATTGTCAGTCCAATAGATCTATCAATGTATACCGCTGGCTGGATCAATGTTAATGATTATGCTAGAATGGTGCTTACTCTAATCATGCTCAAGACATAATGCAACATAGAAAACACATAGACACATTGATGATTGAATTGCAATGATGATGTTATAAACATGTTTCACCCCAAAAATGGTGATAAATAGAAAAGGGGCTATGTAAAACTCACCTTGGTAAAATGTTATATCTGTTGAAAAATTGGATAATGGTGTTGCCCAAATGTATCAAGTATCACCCTATAATAAGGTAACAAATAAGTCTAAGTCTATCTAGCATACAAATGTATAAGTTGTAGGGCTTCGAATTGGGGATAAATGCTTGTTTGATTATTATTAAAAATATTCGCCAATTGAGAGAAATTTAGTAAATAAATAACTAAAAATCTTTTTATGAAATTTAAATTTAAGATGGTCACAATAATATGTATAAAGTATAAAAATAATTTTTATAAAATTATTTTCTTTAAAATAGATTATTAAATCTATTTATTACAAATTGTCAAAACTTAACTTTAATATTCAAAAATACTAAAATTAAAGAATTATTATTTTAAAAACCATATTTCTGTTCTAAATGATTAAAAATAATTTGTATAAAATTTTGGTGCAAAAATACCAAAAATTGGATTTATTATGATTTAATTATGATTAAATCTAACAAAAATTGCTTAAAAATATTAAATAAATGATTTTTCAGAAATAAAAATCATTTCTGAATAGCTTAATGTTATAAAAACTTAGGATAATTTTTGTAGAATTTAATAAAGTTGTTTTGATATTTTAATGGATTTTTATAAATATAATAGTATAAACTTGATTTATTTATTATATATATTAAATAAATAAATTTTTTGAAAACTAAAAATTGAGTGTTGAACTTTTATCTCAGATCAACATGATATAATTTTTGTAGAATTTATAAAAGGGTTTTGGTATTTTAAAATGAATTTTAAATATATAAATGAATATATATATATAAGTTAAGCTCTTAAAAAAAAAAAGAATAAGATGATGCTTGTGGGACTCGAACCCTTGCAGTCTGGTTCAAGAGTACCAGGCACAACCACTTGGTCTAGACCAGTGGTTGTGTTTGGTTTCAGTTTGTTAAATATATATATGTAAACGCGATTGAATGTTCTTCCCCAAATTATGATTACGAGCCCTAGCATTCTCAATCAGACAAACCACACATCTTGAACCCGATTAATGTTAGGGTTTATGTTGTTTGATTGACGACTAACAAAACCCACAAAAGTAATTGGACTCACAGTGTTGTTTCGTTGATGAATGCTCGGTCAAAGCCAAAAGTCAACCAACGAGGAGAATGATAATAACAGTGAGATTGGAGAAGAATTGGAGATTGAGAAGAGAGTATGAGCGAGTTGTTATGCTGTGCCAAGGTTCAATTTATAGGAAAAGGGCTTGGTGTTCGATTTGGTAATCGTTGACTCGTCCATGAATGTTGACGCGTTTTTAATCACAATTGGTAAGTTTTGATTGACAATTTAACGTGTTTAATGGACGTGGAATGATTGGTAATTACTGGGTTTCCAAAAATCACTAAATCATCTCAATTATAGGGTCAAAGGTGAAGCAAAAAGGAAAGAAGAAGAAAAAAAAATAAATTAAAACATCTGCTGCTGCTACTGTTACGTGAACAAGGAAGGAGAAAGGAGCGACCAAGGTGTGCTTAAATACATTTAATACCGGGTTTAAAACAAACAAGTATTGTGGCCCAGGTGGTTAGTGCGTACACATAGGTGGGAAGTAACCCGGGTTCGAAACCCGGCATAAACACAAACCATGTTTTTTTTTATAAAGGTAAAGGGGAAGGGGGATGTTGGGCTCAGTCTTGGGCCGGGTATCTGGTGGGCCGAGTTCTAGCTGGGTTGGGCTTCAGAAATGCAAAAAGGGACAAGGGTTTGGGCTTGGATTAGGTTTGGTTTTATGTTGTAGTATATATATATATATTATATATATATTTTTTTTTATAACTGATTTTTTTTATATATTTATTATTATTATGTATATATATATATATATATTTAATTTGTGAATATAGGAGAATAAGGGCTTAGGTACAAAAATGAGGGTTTTTATAAATCGAAATTTGGGGAAAATTTTTGCGATGTTACAGTCTCCCCTACTTTTGGAAACTTCGTCCCGAAGTTAAGAGAAACACTAGGTTTACAATTGGTCGACAACTGAAAACCTTGATAAAATTTCACACTACCTTAGCGTACCTGTAAATTCATGATTACGTTCCGGACCGTAATTACCAATTTACCTTACATTAGGGTTTTGCGTCCTTTTATGACTCTACCGATTGTTGAGCAGGTCTAATAGTCTCCACTAGTCGTTGAGCAGGTGGTAGGGCCTCTCCCGACTGTTGGAAAGACATGATGACCTCTACCAATCGTCGAGTAGATTGTCTGGTAGTCGACTAATTGTCGTACAAGTAAGTAAGTATGATTATGGATATAGCAATTAGTTCACATTCAAACAAGCATGCACACAGATGTTATGATAATACTCGAATTTTTATTACTTGAAAATAATAATATCAATACATGGAATTAAAGAGGAAAATAGACATCATTCAGATGGTAGAGTTTGCTGTTAAGTAGCTGGAGGGTCTCAAGTGGGTTATTTGGAGCATCAAGAGCGTTTGTAGCAGAGATTCGGCAAGTGTCCGCAAGATGTCCATACCTTTGACAATTGGTACACTGACGGCAGGGCACTTGGGTTGGATGATGATACTGGCAGGTGTCACACTTAGGTAGCTTCCCGCGGTATTGTTTCTTGTTGGGTGGGGTAGTGGTGTCTTTTGCAAAATTCCTGGTCTTACGCTTCTGGTTCTTGGTAGTTAATGCGGCCACAATACTTGTTTTCTTGCCTTTCCGAACTAAGGTCCTATTCCTTTCGTGATTTACGACGCCATTCCCAACCATTTGGATGTCTTGAGTCAACAAGTTAGAAACCAGAGTTGTGATTTGTTGCGCCAATTGTTGGGAAATAATCGCAGCTAGTTGGGCATCACTTCCATTAATGTGGTTAGTGTTGTGGTCGTTGCTATTCACTTCATCTTGATTGTCACCATTGTTAAGGAGAGTGCTGCGACGTGGAGACATGATCTGTAAGGGACACAATGAAGTTTTTTTTTTAATGAGGCATGAAGTGTATGAGGTAATATAAGGAATGTAGTCATTTATTCATTAATTAAAACGAATAAACGAAAACGTTGACTTATCAAAGATTCCAGATTCTAATAACATATGAAGACATGCTTTAGCCTATAAGTGAACACTCATCCCGAGAATTCCCAGGTAGGCATCCGGGTCCCTCGTCTGATTGGGATATATGCGCAATGCCAGCCTAGACAGAAGACTCAGAATACAGGCGTTCACCCTTCCAGATTGCACGTGTTCGTTATTAAAATTTAGAACTTCGACGAGATCTCAAGGGGGTTCAGGTTAAACCTGAGGATTTTGTCCTATTAGTCTAAGAGTAGATCCACTGATGGAGAGCAACCTTCTTGTAAGGATGAAAGTAGGGATAAGAAGTAGGAGATAGAGAATAGCAAGCAAAAGAAGCAAGTACTGGTTAAATCCTATGGTTATAGACTAGATTATTTTTCTAATAACCTAATTCCCTATAACCATGGCTCTGATACCAATCTGTAACACCCCAACCGATGGCGGAAACATCGGGATGTCACGTAATGATGATTGTTCAGTAGCTCATGGTGAATAATAGATTCCATTAAATGATTTAAATGAATTACATACAATTGTTCTAGAATTTGTACATCAAATTGAATAAAACTATACACATATCTTCAGGCATCAATTCAAATCTTCAAGCAAATAGAACCTGAAACATGTTAAGTTGAAAATGTTTTGGGTCAACAAAAGTTGGTGAGAATTACATAGGTTTTTGATAATTGAATAAAAATGATGTGCAATTCATGTGTCATGTCAATCTAGTCCATATGTGAGAACATACTAGAAATAAATCGAGTGCATAATCAACCCTGATGACTGTTATAATATGATACATACCATACGCTCATGGTCCAATTGAAAATGTTATACGATAACAAACACCCACGCTACCTTTGTAGGAGGCACGTATCCGGGTGGGATTGTCAGTCCAATAGATCTATCAATGTATACCGCCGGCTGGATCAATGTTAATGATTATGCTAGAATGGTGCTTACTCTAATCATGCTCAAGACATAATGCAACATAGAAAACACATAGACACATTGATGATTGAATTGCAATGATGATGTTATAAACATGTTTCACCCCAAAAATGGTGATAAATAGAAAAGGGGCTATGTAAAACTCACCTTGGTAAAATGTTATATCTGTTGAAAAATTGGATAATGGTGTTGCCCAAATGTATCAAGTATCACCCTATAATAAGGTAACAAATAAGTCTAAGTCTATCTAGCATACAAATGTATAAGTTGTAGGGCTTCGAATTGGGGATAAATGCTTGTTTGATTATTATTAAAAATATTCGCCAATTGAGAGAAATTTAGTAAATAAATAACTAAAAATCTTTTTATGAAATTTAAATTTAAGATGGTCACAATAATATGTATAAAGTATAAAAATAATTTTTATAAAATTATTTTCTTTAAAATAGATTATTAAATCTATTTATTACAAATTGTCAAAACTTAACTTTAATATTCAAAAATACTAAAATTAAAGAATTATTATTTTAAAAACCATATTTCTGTTCTAAATGATTAAAAATAATTTGTATAAAATTTTGGTGCAAAAATACCAAAAATTGGATTTATTATGATTTAATTATGATTAAATCTAACAAAAATTGCTTAAAAATATTAAATAAATGATTTTTCAGAAATAAAAATCATTTCTGAATAGCTTAATGTTATAAAAACTTAGGATAATTTTTGTAGAATTTAATAAAGTTGTTTTGATATTTTAATGGATTTTTATCAATATAATAGTATAAACTTGATTTATTTATTATATATATTAAATAAATAAATTTTTTGAAAACTAAAAATTGAGTGTTGAACTTTTATCTCAGATCAACATGATATAATTTTTGTAGAATTTATAAAAGGGTTTTGGTATTTTAAAATGAATTTTAAATATATAAATGAATATATATATATAAGTTAAGCTCTTAAAAAAAAGAATAAGATGATGCTTGTGGGACTCGAACCCTTGCAGTCTGGTTCAAGAGTACCAGGCACAACCACTTGGTCTAGACCAGTGGTTGTGTTTGGTTTCAGTTTGTTAAATATATATATGTAAACGCGATTGAATGTTCTTCCCCAAATTATGATTACGAGCCCTAGCATTCTCAATCAGACAAACCACACATCTTGAACCCGATTAATGTTAGGGTTTATGTTGTTTGATTGACGACTAACAAAACCCACAAAAGTAATTGGACTCACAGTGTTGTTTCGTTGATGAATGCTCGGTCAAAGCCAAAAGTCAACCAACGAGGAGAATGATAATAACAGTGAGATTGGAGAAGAATTGGAGATTGAGAAGAGAGTATGAGCGAGTTGTTATGCTGTGCCAAGGTTCAATTTATAGGAAAAGGGCTTGGTGTTCGATTTGGTAATCGTTGACTCGTCCATGAATGTTGACGCGTTTTTAATCACAATTGGTAAGTTTTGATTGACAATTTAACGTGTGTAATGGACGTGGATTGATTGGTAATTACTGGGTTTCCAAAAATCACTAAATCATCTCAATTATAGGGTCAAAGGTGAAGCAAAAAGGAAAGAAGAAGAAAAAAAATAAATTAAAACATCTGCTGCTGCTACTGTTACGTGAACAAGGAAGGAGAAAGGAGCGACCAAGGTGTGCTTAAATACATTTAATACCGGGTTTAAAACAAACAAGTATTGTGGCCCAGGTGGTTAGTGCGTACACATAGGTGGGAAGTAACCCGGGTTCGAAACCCGGCATAAACACAAACCATGTTTTTTTTTATAAAGGTAAAGGGGAAGGGGGATGTTGGGCTCAGTCTTGGGCCGGGTATCTGGTGGGCCGAGTTCTAGCTGGGTTGGGCTTCAGAAATGCAAAAAGGGACAAGGGTTTGGGCTTGGATTAGGTTTGGTTTTATGTTGTAGTATATATATATATATATATATATTTTTTTTTTATAACTGATTTTTTTTTATATATTTATTATTATTATGTATATATATATATATATATATATATTTAATTTGTGAAAATAGGAGAATAAGGGCTTAGGTACAAAAATGAGGGTTTTTATAAATCGAAATTTGGGGAAAATTTTTGCGATGTTACATTTGTTTTGACAAGGTTATTCAGATCCCTCTCCCTGATGGAGAGATCCTTTCGGTTCGTGGCGAGAAAAGCGGTGCTCCACTGAGTATCATTTCTAGCATGAAAGCCCGTAAGTATCTTCGGAAGGGTTGTTCGGCCATTCTGGCGCTTGTTAACGTTTCTACTGACGATGAGAAGAAGATCGAGGATATTCCGGTGGTTCGTGACTTTTCTGATGTGTTTCCTGATGATTTACCTGGTCTTCCTCCCCATCGTCAGGTTGAGTTCGGTATTGATCTTACTCCAGGCGCAGCTCCTATTGCCCGAGCTCCGTATCGTCTTGCACCTCCCGAGATGCAAGAGTTGTCCAGCCAGTTACAGGAACTCTTGGAAAAGGGTTTCATCCGACCGAGTTCTTCCCCGTGGGGAGCTCCTATTTTGTTTGTGAAGAAGAAGGATGGGAGTCTTCGCATGTGTATTGATTATCGTGAGCTGAACAAAGTGACCATCAAGAATCGTTATCCTCTTCCTCGCATTGATGATCTCTTTGACCAGCTTCAGGGCTCCAGCTACTATTCGAAGATCGATTTGCGGTCCGGTTACCACCAGTTGCGCGTCAGGGAAGCTGACATTCAGAAGACTGCTTTTCGCACTCGTTATGGCCATTTTGAGTTCTTGGTCATGCCTTTTGGTCTCACTAACGCACCGGCGGTGTTCATGGATTTAATGAACCGCGTTTGCAAACCTTACCTTGATAAGTTCGTCATCGTGTTCATTGACGATATTCTGATTTATTCCAAGAACAAGGAGAATCATGAGGAACATCTACGGTTGGTCTTGGAACTTTTGAGACAGGAGCAGTTGTATGCTAAGTTCTCAAAGTGTGATTTTTGGTTACGTGAAGTTCAATTCCTAGGACATGTGGTGAATGAACTGGGAATTCATGTCGATCCGGCTAAGATCGAAGCTATTAAGGACTGGGAAGCACCAAAGACGCCATCTGAGGTGCGGCAATTCCTAGGCCTTGCGGGTTATTATCGTCGTTTCATTGAGGGATTTTCGAAGATCGCTCAACCCCTCACTGCTCTTACCCAGAAGGACCGAAAGTTCGATTGGGATGAACCACAAGAATCAACATTTCAGATGCTGAAGCTTAAACTTTGTTCTGCACCTATCTTATCCTTGCCAGAGGGTACGGATGACTTTGTTGTGTACTGTGACGCTTCTATTCGTGGTCTCGGTTGTGTGTTGATGCAACGCGGGAAGGTTATTGCTTATGCTTCTCGTCAACTCAAAGTTCATGAGAAGAACTACACTACTCATGACTTGGAACTGGGTGCGGTAGTCTTTGCGTTGAAAATCTGGAGACATTACTTGTACGGTACCAAGTGTGAAGTATATACCGATCACAAGAGTCTTCAGCATATTTCGACCAGAAGGTGTTGAACATGCGGCATCGTCGCTGGGTTGAACTCCTGAACGATTATGACTGTGCTATTAAATACCATCCTGGCAAGGCGAACGTTGTGGCGGACGCCTTGAGCAGGAAGGAGTCTGCGAATCCTCGTCGTGTTCGAGCCTTACAGCTCACCATACATTCGTCGTTGCCTGACCGAATCCGTTCTGCATAGTTGGAAGCCTTGAAGGAGGAAAACCTTAAGGCTGAAACTATGCACAGTACTGACAAGCATCTTGAGCTCAGGACCGATGACTTACACTATTTTGCGGGACGTGTTTGGGTCCCATTGTTCGGGGGATCGCGCGAGCTTGTTTTGGATGAAGCTCACAAATCCCGGTATTCTATTCACCCTGGCTCCGATAAGATGTATCAGGATTTGAAGATACTTTATTGGTGGCCAAACATGAAAGCTGATATAGCTTCTTATGTCAGCAAATGTTTGACTTGTGCTAAAGTCAAGGTGGAGTATCAGAGGCCGTCTGGTCTCTTGCAATCAGAGGTTCCGGAATGGAAGTGGGAGCGAATCACGATGGATTTTGTCACCAAGCTGCCAAGATCACCTAGTGGTTATGATATGATCTGGGTGATTGTTGACCGGCTGACAAAATCGGCACGTTTTATACCTATTAAGGAAACTGATGGACTCGAGCGGTTGGCTCGACTTTACCTTAAGGAGGTGGTTGCTCGGCACGGGGTGCCTGTTTCTATATCTCTGATCGTGATCCTCGTTGCGCCTCGCGTTTCTGGAAGGCTCTGCACAAGGCTTTGGGTACTTAGTTGGATATGAGTACGGCTTATCATCCGCAAACTGATGGACAGAGTGAGCGGACGATTCAAACCTTGGAAGACATGCTTCGGGCATGTGTTATTGATTTTGGCAAAAGTTGGGAGATCCACCTGCCATTAGTGGAGTTCTCCTACAACAACAGCTATCACTCTAGTATCAAGGCAGCTCCGTTCGAGGCTCTTTACGGACGGAAATGTCGATCACCACTTTGTTGGGCCGAGGTGGGCGAGAGCCAGCTCACTAGTCCGGAACTCGTGTACGAAATTTCGGAGAAAATCGTGCAGATTCGTCAGCGTTTGGCTGCTGCTCGGGATCGTCAGAAGAGTTATGCCGATCGCCGTCGGAAACCCTTGGAGTTCCAGGTTGGGGACAGGGTACTTTTGAAAGTTTCACCATGGAAGGGCGTCATACGCTTCGGAAAGCGTGGCAAGCTTAACCCTCGATATGTCGGACCATTCGCAATCCTGGATCGGATTGGACCGGTGGCATACAGACTTGACTTACCGGCGGAGCTCGGTAGTGTGCACAACGTCTTCCATGTGTCTAACTTGAAGAAGTGTTTGGCTGATGAATCTCTCATTGTACCACTGGAGGAGATCAAGGTTGATGATCGTCTTCGCATTGTGGAGGAACCTGTCGAGATTCTCGACTACAAGATTCGTAGCCTTCGTCGGAGTAAAATCCGCATCGTTAAAGTCCGTTGGAACTCGAATCGTGGACCGGAGTTCACATGGGAACGGGAGGATCAGATGAAAGC